>CAHIKZ030001519.1:260000-285000 GCA_903632075.3 Acanthosepion pharaonis | reverse complement strand
AAAACAGGCGGCCATATTTAAGTAAATTTGCAATTTCTTTGATTATATTTTCTGCGTGATTACTCTGGGAATTTTCTCTTTACATTGAAATCGATTGTCGTCATTCTTTTTTGCAAAGTAATCTAACAAAAACAGAATAAATAAAAAGCAATGCATTTGAATCCATCTCTTCTCACCCTAATCTTAATTAGTAAAACTTGTATCCCTCAATCATAATTATCAAAATAAAAATTCTTATCGTGAAAAATATTTAAAATAAAATAACAAACAAAGGGTTGATAAGCCGTAGAAAACGAATCAATCAGTCGATATCTTTTAAGAAATTATCAACACAATTATCAAAATCAATCGTTTAAAATACATAACACCAGACGAAAAACGTCCTGGGTAAGACGATAAACTACGTCCAACAGCAAGGCCTCTGATCAGGAAGTTTTGAGGAGCGTGGAAACACCTCTTAATTGCCGGTGTTCCCAGGTCCACCCTAACCCGGGCTTGTAGTACCTGTTAGGATCCCAGCTATGGGCAAATAGTTAACGCCCTAAACTGAGGTCTAAACACTATGTAAGTGTAAAAATAGATTTTAATACCATCAATACATTTTTCTAAAAAAAATATTGCAGCAATGAATTTTTAAAGAAATACATTATTACCAGCAATACATTTTGGAAAAAAATTAACAGCAATACATTTTTGAAGAAAAAAGTATTACCAGAAATAGATTTTAGAAGAAAAAATGTGTTACTAGCACTAAAAATCTTGTCGGCATTAAATAACCCATTGAGGTTGATATTCCGTAAAACAGAACAAACCAAACGAATATATACTAAGATAGATAGATAGATAGATAGATAGATAGATAGATATTACTAGCAATAAAAATCTTGTCGGCATTAAATAACCCATTGTGGTTGATATTCCGTAAAACAAAACAAACCAAACCAATATATACTAAGATAGATAGATAGATAGATAGATAGATAGATAGATAGATATTACCAGCAATAAAAATCTTGTCGGCATTATATAACTCATCAAACCAAACTAAACTAAGCAAACCAAAAAAAAATGATAAATTATTGAATCCATTACATTCACTTACGTGCTAATACTCTTGAGAAAGGTAATGAACCTCTTCTTTTCCCCACTCCCATCTATGGCTAAATAGCAGGACAGACCTGGTTCTAAAGCCTTGCATGACAACTGGTCTACCGCAGAAAGAGATGGCAACTTAATGCGGAAAATAGATCTGCCTCATCAGTAATGTATCAAAAATGATCGCCTAAGCGTATATCACGCATAGCACTTAACTGACTGACTTCTTTTGCCTTCTATATTTTACTGTGAGTGTTAAATTCTCCGAGTCTTCTTTTCTTGTCTCTTTCTGATTGTTAACATCAATTCCGTTTGTCGTACCTATTCGCGTTGAATTCGAATCAGAAGGATTATTATTATATTGCAATAATTGCATTTGATATGTGACGCAAAATGACTTCGTTTTGATTTCAACCTCACGAAATTATTATCCATGTTTCGGCTATAGGTCAAGATTTTTAGTATTGACGATACGCTCAAATGAAATGACTAAAAATCAAGGGTTGATCAATAACAACAAAATATGAAAAACAAGCAAAGAAACATTGGGTACGTGTTGTGGTAGGATCCACCTAATTTGCATAGTGGAGTACCGACCATATAAATATGGTTGGTACCGGGAAGAGAGGGAGGAATCAAGAGATTCAACCCGAGACTGCCCGACTCCGACTCAGTCAACACATTCTCCAGGAACGGTCTTACCAGGAATATACAAAAGACTATATGTAAATATTGTGTACACTTTCTTGTTTCAATACATTTTGTTCTAAGTACCTTTTGTGTTGCATTCTTATTCCATGCATTAGTCAAGTTTAAACAGTAAGTTACATAGAAAAATGTATAGGTTGAGCCTGAAAAGAATTAGTCTTGAAAACCCGACTAATATAAGAGTATATGCGATGCTTTATGAATCTCTATGATTAAAGCATAACGCTGATTAATTCCTAAAGTCTTTAAGCTTTTCCTAATTATATTCCTTTTAAAACGTTTTTAAACGTAATCCAATGGCTAAAGCAATTGTTCTCAAATTATGCGCCTGGACGCACTATTGCACCCTGGAATATGTCAAGGTGCGCCCAGACATATTCCAGAGAAATATTTGTCCCTATATAAGAAATAAATATATTTATTTTATTATATTGTGGTACTTGTCTCGTTCATATTTATGTGAATTAGGCTTTTCTGCTCTCACCACAAATAAGTTAAAAAAGAAAGGAACTCTTCAATGTTTTGAGGAGGAAATGAGAGGTTTGCCTATTAAATATACGCCCAAACATTGAAGAAATCGCTAAGACTTATCAGGCTTATGTTTCTCATGAACAGAAGAATGAATAAACTTAACGTATGTTTCATTTTATATATTTTTATTGTATTATTTCTTTTCTGCAATATTTGATTTCATTATAACATATTTTTCCGAAATTTGTATATAGTGTGCCTACAATTATTCGTAGGATTTCAAGTGCGGTCCGACTTCAAAAAGTTTGAGAACCACTGGACTGAAGGTTTATTTCAGAGCAAAAGTAAGTCGTAAAAGAAGCCTGAGCACCCGCCCATCCACATATACAATTAGACCAATCCTTGCTGATAGGTATTGGTTGGTATTGGAAATTATTATTATTATTATTAAAAATATTATTATTATTATTATTATTAAAAATCGTCGCTCCTTCTAGAATGACTCAGAATGACGTGACTTGTGCATCGTCGCAAAAATCATTTTAAACATTGTTCGTACTGCATAAAAAAAAAACTGTCCCTCGCTTCGCCTCCGCGCTGTACGTGATTATGAAACTTTTTTTATCGATTTTCCATCATTGTGCTGACTCATGAACTATTTTTACAGCCACTTTATAGGTAACCGGATATATTGACTAAAAAAAAATAAGTTGCAGATTGGATTTTTTTCAATCACCTACGCACCTATGTTTTTTTGTTTTTTTACGTTTATGCGTTAATAATTAATTTCATACAGGACTCGAACCTTATCTCTATTGATAATAACCTTCGCGATATTACGGGATCTATTCTGATAATTCCTCATCCCAGAAATTCGGGCAGAAGGCAATCAGTTGATAATAACAACAAAGATGAGTACAATAGTCAGTATGTAAATAATGACAATTCCTCGAAATTCAGAGAAAAGGTGACCAGGTGATAGTAACAACAAAGATGATGACAATAGTCAACATTTAAATAATGATAACTCATTATTATTAATATTATTATTATGAAACCAAGTTTACTAGCATCATCATAGTCACTATCGTATCACACCTTAAATAATAATAATAATAATAATAATAATAATAATAATAATAATAATCTAGACATGGAACAGAAATGATTATTTCAAGAATGAAATTATTAATGCCAGCTAATGATCCGTCATTGCTGATAAAATGGGCAAAGGTGAATGTTGATAAGGTCAGCATATCGGCGTTATGTAGAATATTTACGAGAGAAATGTGACTATCAGTCATATTGTATCAAAATTTAAGGGCGTGGCTCAGAAGGAGTATAAGAGGATAAAGTAGCTGTCATCATTCATTAGAAATTGTGTCAAAAATACGAGTTCGAATCCAGTAATAAGTATTATGAATGTGAAGTCACAAAGGAGAAGAAAGTGTTGGAAAATAGCAGAGACTATTATGTGAAATCTACCAATACAGACAGGGATAAATTTAGAACACATTAAGATGGATTTAATCCTGATGAACAAACAGAAAAAGATTTGCTACCTGATAGAAATCTCCTGTCCATTTGACGTGAGAATTGAAATCAAAGATTTGCTACCTGATAGAAATCTCTTGTCCATTTGACGTGAGAATTGAAATCAAAGATTTGCTACTTGATAGAAGTCTCCTGTCCATTTGACGTGAGAATTGAAATCAAAGATTTGCTACTTGATAGAAATCTCCTGTCCATTTGACGTGAGAATTAAAATCAAAACACGCTTGCTACCTGATAGAAATCTCTTGTCCATTTGACGTGAAATTGAAATCAAAGATTTGCTACTTGATAGAAATCTCCTGTCCATTTGACGTGAGAATTGAAATCAAAGATTTGCTAAATTAAAGTCTCCTGTCCATTTTTAAGAAATCAAAGATTTGCTACTCCATAGAAGTCTCCTGTCCATTTGACGTGAAAATTGAAATCAAAAGATTTGCTACTTGATAGAAATCTCTTGTCCATTTGACGTGAGAATTGAAATCAAAGATTTGCTACCTGATAGAAATCTCTTGTCCATTTGACGTGAGAATTGAAATCAAAGATTTGCTACCTGATAGAAATCTCTTGTCCATTTGACGTGAGAATTGAAATCAAAGATTTGCTACCTGATAGAAATCTCTTGTCCATTTGACGTGAGAATTGAAATCAAAGATTTGCTACCTGATAGAAATCTCTTGTCCATTTGACGTGAGAATTGAAATCAAAGATTTGCTACCTGATAGAAATCTCTTGTCCATTTGACATGAGAATTGAAATCAAAGATTTGCTACTTGATAGAAATCTCTAGTCCATTTGACGTGAGAATTGAAATCAAAGATTTGCTACTTGATAGAAATCTCTAGTCCATTTGACATGAGAATTGAAATCAAAGATTTGCTACCTGATAGAAATCTCTTGTCCATTTGACGTGAGAATTGAAATCAAAGATTTGCTACTTGATAGAAATCTCTTGTCCATTTGACGTGAGAATTGAAATCAAAGATTTGCTACTTGATAGAAATCTCTAGTCCATTTGACGTGAGAATTGAAATCAAAGATTTGCTACTTGATAGAAATCTTTTGTCCATTTGACGTGAGAATTGAAATCAAAGATTTGCTACCTGATAGAAGTCTCCTGTCCATTTGACGTGAGAATTGAAATCAAAGATTTGCTACCTGATAGAAATCTCTTGTCCATTTGACGTGAGAATTGAAATCAAAGATTTGCTACTTGATAGAAATCTCTAGTCCATTTGACGTGAGAATTGAAATCAAAGATTTGCTACTTGATAGAAATCTCTTGTCCATTTGACATGAGAATTGAAATCAAAGATTTGCTACCTGATAGAAATCTCCTGTCCATTTGATGTGAGAATTGAAATTGATGATTTGCTTCCTGATAGAAATCTCCTGTCAATTTGATGTGAGAATTGAAACCAAATTTTCCTACCTGATAAGTCTCATGTGCATTTGATGTGAGAATTGAAATCAAAGATTTGCTACCTGATAAAAGTCTCCTGCCCATTTGATTTGATATTTGAAATCAAAGATTTGCTACCTGAAACCAAAGAATGGGATAGAATCCACTGCTACAACGATGAAATTCTAAAAGTTTGAAATTTTACTAGCAAAGATAATGTGTTCAGCCGATACACACAAATAGAAAGGGGTGTAAAACATGAATGTGTCTTCTCACCGGACTTTTTTAACATATACAGCGAGGTAATCCTGAGAGAAGTGAAAGAGAAGGAAATCTCATCCTAAACAGGAAATTAGGGATAAACCTCTACTACTGTTCAAAAGATCGGGAAGATGTTTAAACCGGACGATAGGCGATCCTATCCAATCCTATTGGTGGAGGAGCGAGATAAAAACAATAAAATAATGATTGAATAAAGTTCAAGCGAAGTTGTTAGCAGTAAAGAGCTGAAGCAAACTTTAGAAGGAACCGGAAACCCAGTCGTAAACAGGAATCAAGTAGAAGTTCTATTGATGGTTAAATTGATCTTTGTTTATTTATTAAAATCTGGTAAAGAACGAGGCGATTCTGAGAGAATCTGAGGTCCTATCAGGATTTATTATTAGTCGCCATAATCTTAACAACATAAGATATACAAATGACACGATGCTGATAGCGGAAATGAAACTACAAAATCTCCAACAGAAGATAGCAAAGGAAATCAAGAAGAAAGGACTAAACATAAACTACAAGACAGAATGTATGGTTATCAGCTAAAGGCTGAATCCAAAATGTAAATTACATATCGGGAATGCTAAAATCAAACAAGTACAAAAACTTAAATAGCTTGGAAGAGTTCTCACGAAATCTGAATATTATTGTTATTTTGAAGGATGACTGAGGAATTATTAATCAGATCCATATTTGCCCATTAATCGCATAGAGTTAAAGATATTGCGTTTATTTTTATCTTCTGAGAAGTGTTTCAACACGGGACAGAAACTGTGGAACTGAGATCCGAAGATTTATTAGGATGGCCAAAGATGCCTTCCAAAAGCTCAGTAAAGTATTAAGAAACAGAAAAAAACTTCGTTAGAGACAAAGAAAAAAGTATTAAACTGTTACATCTGTGTCCTCCTATTATATGGCAGCGAATACTGGACAATCTCCTCAAAGACGATAAAGAGACTTGAAGCCGCAGAAGATGCTGACGATGCTATGAACCGGACAGAAAATTTATTGTGTTATGTGGACGTTGGTTGACTTTCCTCACGACTACGCCCCATACGAACTAGTACAAAACTGGATAAGCCTGTATACCAAAAGTAAGTATGAATATTATTGGCATTTGAAGAAAAATTGAGGAATTATTAATTAAATCCATATTTGACCATTAATCTCATAGAGTTAAGGATATTGCGTTTATTTTTATCTCCTGGGAAGTGTTTAGACACAAGACGGAAAGTGCAACACCTAGATACGAAAACTTACTGAAATGGCCAAAGATGCCTTCCAAAAGCTAAGCAGAGTATTAAGAGACAGGAAAATTTGGTTGGAAACAAAGAAGAACGTACTGAAATGTTACGTGATATCTGTTCTATATGCCTTCGGATGCTGAACAATCTTCTCAAAGATGAAGAAGTGACTTAAACAGCAGAAATATGGTTCTACAGAAAGATGTTGAGGATACCATGGACCGAAGATGTGAACTAGGTTTCGGAAAAAATGGAAACAAAAAGGAAACTTATACTTAACATCAGGCAGTTGAAATTTCTGTGGCATGTAATGAGGAAGGAGGGCTTGGAAAATCTGATACTCACAGGACAGATTGAGGGAAAGAGAGACAGAGGACAGCATTTAACATACTTGATGAACTTGAGTGGATGGATGGTACAACAGGGTTTGCGAGTAATAGCAAAAAGACTTATTAAGGGGCAGGAAGGCGTGGAGAGCCATAATCACCTACGTCCTGAAGGGACACGGCATATAAAATATGATAAAGATTACGAACAGTTCTGAATACAACAGGTGTGCCACTACACCTTACTCTGCCGTAGAGATAGTAGTTGTGTTCACGGTAGGGTTATGGTTAACCGAAGTTAAGCAAAATTGAACCTGGTCAGTAATTACATGGGTGACCGCTTGGGAATACCAGGTGCTTTAAGTTTGAATGTGTGGGTGGTGTAATGGATAATGGCTCGGAATTTTTAATCGGAGTGCCGGGATCTAGGTAAATTGCTCGAAATCAGTTGCTCGGCAGTAAATTGCTCGAAAAATAATTTCTCGAACTATCAGTTGCTCGAAAGGCAGATTGCTCGAAACCTGTGGTTAAAAAAAATAAAACTACATTGTTCCTAATATTTACTATAAGATAAAATAATACAACTTTATTGTTATTAACTGAACAGTTAAAATTAAAGAACGAGTACATTTGTATAGCAGGTTTATTTTTTCTATAGTTTAAAATAAAGGGTATATTTTTATTATTACTGCTATACTTCGTGATTTAAAAAATTAAAAAATATATAACTATTGTTGCTAATATTTAGTCTATTAGTATGAAATATTATATGCAACATTTCTTAAATAATCTTCAACATTTGTTTGTTGTGTCATAGTTTGATACAATGTACTTTAATCACACTGCACAGTCACGGTACTTTTTTCTGTCCTCAGCTGCACTCACTCCTCTCACATATTGCTCTATTCGAAATTCTTGTAAACTTTATTCTCTCTTTAGTCCATCAATAATGACAATAGATGTGGTTGCTATAAGAAGAAAGAGAGAACCACATGTACAGAGAGTAGCCTTGCCACCGTGTGTTGAGCAAAGCCAAGAGAGAAAATCCTAGAAGACTGACTGCTAAAGTGAGTGTTGCGGCTTCGAGAAATCTGCCGTTCGAGCAATTGATAGTTCGAGAAATTATTTTTCCAGCAATTGATTTCGAGGAATTTACTGTCGAGCAATTGATTTCGAGCAATTTACTGTAGAGCAATTGATTTCGAGCAATTTACCGGAAACGGAAGTAGTGCTCCCGAGTTCCAAATCCAATTGCGTCCGTTACATTAACTTACACGTAAATACCCTTGGGAAAGGTATGAATCGACCTCCATTGTGGACATTCCCTCACTCAATCACGTTATTATTTTCAGTTTGTCAGCATTTTTTAGATCATTTCCACTATCCATGCTTGCAGATAGATCACCGGATATCTAAAGCCAACCAAAATGGATAATCTCTACTTGCTTAAGAAGGACAGTCCACGCCCAACTCGAGAAGCTGAAGGCTCAAGATATGCTATGTCGATGGTGATGCAAACTGACAATGCGCATGATTACAAACTATGGAACAGCATCTAGTCTGCCCCAACATTGAAGATTTCTGCATACTTAATGATCTTAATACCTTAACACCCGAGGCAAGGCTCGGTGGGCAACACTGGACAGGTGTGGTGTATCGACTGGTTAAGATGAAATAGGTTTCAATATATATTATGGAAAATATAGTTTTTATTAGATTTCAGAGGGTTTTTTAAAATAAATACAGCAACTTTAATAATAGATAGATAGATAGATAGATAGATAGATAGATAGATAGATAGATAGATATGAACAGCCTCCGATAGATAGAGACATATAATACATGAACAGCCTACGATAGATAGATAGATAGATAGATAGATAGATAGATAGATATGAGATATGAACAATACAACAGATAGATAGATCATGAGATAGATAGATATCTATTCCTACAATTAGATAGATAGATAGATAGATAGATAGATAGATAGATGTGACGAACAGAAAACTAATTCTTTTTTTATTGGTATCGTCTGATCAAAACTTCGTAATAATTAGAAATTACTTTAATTACAATCTTAAAATATGGCCGTTAGACAATGTTCTGGTAACAAACTTACGACAAAAGAAATTCTCTTGTGAAAGACAAAGAAAGATATTTTTGTTACAATCCAGTCTGAATAAACAATATCGACACGCTACCAAAAGGCATATACTTATGTGTTATCGATTAATCATAGAAAAAAGCAGCATTGAAATACAACGAGATCAAATTTAATTAAAACTGTCTAATGAGAAACTTAAATTGCTAACAGATGGAGAGACCGTAGTCAGGTGTTGGCAAAATATCGGCGAATGACACGCGAACGACATTTATATATTGTCTGGGCCAAACTTAAAATTGTTTAATAAAGAAATGACAGGCTGGATTGGTAACGATGTCATTTATTATTCAATCGGATATTGTGGCTTTGATGTCTATCCTCAGTGCCAGGTGCAAGTCTGATGAACATATTGGTCGAAACATTGTAATAAAAAAGAACAAATTGAAGCTACGAGTAAAAATAATGTGTGGCATTAAAAAAGATATTTTATCGCGAAATAACAGGAAACAGTAAATTGCTACATTCTGGTTGAAAGGTCTGTTGGTTTCTTCCGTTTCAGAAAGGTTGAATAGACTGTGATAGATTAATAATATAGATAGAATTTAATAGATAGATAGATAATAGATAGATAAATAGATATCACTTTCATAGATAGATAGATAGATAATTTTAGATAGATAGAATAGATAGATGATGTGAATAAACTGTGGCAGATAGATATGATGGAACTATGTTTATAGATAGATAGATAGATAGATAAATAGATAGATAGATAGATAGATAGATAGATATGGAACTTTCATAGATAGATAGATAGATATAGAACTAGCATAGATAGATAGATAGATAGATAGATAGATAGATAGATATGGAACTAGCATAGATAGATAGATAGATAGATAGATATGGAACCTTCATAGATAGATAGATAGATAATGAATAGGATGAGATAGATAGATAGATAGATAGATAGATAGATAGATAGATAGATATGGAATTAGCATAATTAGTGTTCACTCACTCTATGGCTACTACTCTATGGTGACTCCCTTTACCCAGAGTTGGTAGCCATATTATATAGGTGTGGAAGAGTCCATTTGTAGGTAGGTCCCCACAACAGATAGATAGATAGTGAGGCAGAGAAAACGGATGTTTTTGAAATGGTTATCACTCAGCTCGATGGAGAGGGACATAATCTGACAGGTACCATTCTGTCTGTGGTGTTATATCATTTTTTTTCTATTTAGTTGAAGCCATGGCACTATGGACGATAGAGCACAGCGTATTCGCCTACGGCAGTTTCGTGAAGAACAACGAGTCTGTCGCAGCCGTTCAGCATGAGTTTCATCGCCGACTCAACACAACGGCTTAACTGCACACGTCAGCTGGAAGCCATTTTTGTGGCAAATGACAACCTCATTTTGTTAATTAGTGATGAAGCTAATTTTCATCTAAATTACATGGTGTCGTTATTGAGCTCTTGCAAATCCGAGAGGAGTGCACAAAAGACCACTGCACATCCCAAAAGTTACGATTTGTTGAAAAAGATGGCGTCGGGTTGAACGCAATAAAACCGGCCTTGTGCCATATTCGTTTCCCGTGGGTGAAATGATAAATTTCATCGGTGGTGTTGAGCGGTCTCTGACTGCGCGCGCCTTCTGTCGAACTCTTTGCGTTATTGATTTATAACCCGACGATGCTTTGTCGAAGGGCGGGGTTTCGTCCGGGGGGAGTAGATATGCCTGAACCCGTCTAGGCGGGTTCAAAAAATAAATTTTGCCGAGAACTACGGGCTCGGGGATACCCACATTAAAAACCGGCCTTGTGCCATATTCGGTTCTCGTGGGTGGAACGATAAATACTCAGTGGTGTTGAGCATTCAGACGATATCGGACATTGAAGTACCAACCATCACAACTAGATTGCTGCGTCATTAACTCTTTTTCAATTTCCCTAACGTTTTGTACGTCGAACCTAATTTAGGACGACTTATTGAAATACAAGCCTCCACTGTGAAATAGATAGTGTTATGGGATCTTGCTCATAATAATAATAATGGATTATTCCATACTTAATAAATACTGCGCCTCAGGAGTAGGCAAGGAGTCAGTCATTCACTTCTGAACCGACTGTTCGGTTGAATTCTCTGCCTTCGGGCGGGGAGGAAGTTGAACGAGGCTACGCCGAGGGGCGGAGTCTCGTTCGGGGAAGTAAACCGGCCCTGAGCCCGTTTATACGGGTTCAATGGGCAGATTTTTGGGCCGAGCCCAACGGGCTCGGAGAACCCACAATAAATAACCGACCATGTGTTACATAATATCCCAGTGGGGGGGGGTGACTGAATATCGTCAGTCAGTAGTTCAAGTGGAGTCAGTAGTTCGAGTCAAGAGTCGAGTCAGAGGCAGTCCGAAACAGAGTCGCGTTCAGACAATTACTGCAAGACATTGGAATAGTGATACTGGTCGAGACTACATTGTTCTCTCTACTAAACCTGATTGTTCATACTAACACTTCTACTTCTCTGTATATATTCCTGTTTGTAATATATCTGTGTTATTCCATATCTGTGTTCGAGTTCTTCTTTATTGGTTCTACTTTGGACTATCACCGTGGTACAAGGAACCGGACCATAACAGATAGATAGATGGTGCGATGGGTAAATTGTCGTCTAAATTACGCAAAAATGAAAATAAAACTGGCATCTGATTTTAACAGATATATTTACCAAAATTGCACAAAAAATGTCTTGAAATACTTTATATATATTATATATCAACCACAGCCTCCAGACGACTACGGGATCTTCTGCATCTGGACGGTCTCCTTGTTTAAGTTGGTGAATGCTGCCATAATCCTTGCCTTCAGTTCATCTTTGGTGTTACAAGGAGTTTTGTTGATCTCCCGCTGAACTGCGCTCCACAACATATTAATCAAGCGGGTGCAGTCTGGGGAGTTAGGTGACCAGACATAAGAGGTGATGTGGTTGCAGAAATTGTCTGACAGCCATGACTGGGTTCACCTGCTTGTATGACATGGTGTAAAGTCTTGTTGCCAGACATTGGTTCTTCCAGTTGACACTCACTTGATCCAGGGCAGTACTATATCCTCAAGGCATTTTGATGTAAATTGTATTGTTGAAAATGACGCCCTGCAGGGAAAATGAATGGAAATAATGTCACCCTCACTTGTGATCAACATTAAACTCAACCAACATTTCCGAGTTATCTGCAGTTTCTCAATTGATACAATAGCAAAATGATATATATATATATATATATATATATATATATATATATATATATATATATATATATATATATATATATCAGGTCATCTCATAAGTTCTGTCCGAATTTTAACTTTTTTTTAAAAATGAAAAAATTTAAAGAGTATTTTGTAATGTCTAATGGAGCTGAACATTATTTTTTATGTTTAGATGCATTTAAACTGATCAAATTTTATTTCAGAGAACAATAAAATTAAATTTTGTTTGATTAAAACCCTGCTAACATGGAAGTACCCAAGAATCATTTGAGGCACATAATGCTTTATGAGTTCAAGAAAGGAAACTCAGCAGCCGAAGCGGCTAGAAACATTCACTCAGTTTATGGAGAGGAATGTGTGAATGAAAGAACTTGCAGAAGATGGTTTGCAAAATTCAGAGGTGGAGATTTCACCCTTGAAGATGAAGATCGAACCGGACGTCCAGTTGAGTTTGATGAAAAGCTTCTTGAAGCAGCCCTTGAAGAAAATCCTGCTTTATCAGTTGAGGAATTGGCAGTGGTTCTCAGTTCAAACCATACAACTGTTCATCGTCATCTTCAACAACTTGGAAAAGTTCCTAAACTTGGAAAATGGGTGCCTCATGAATTGTCTGAAAACAACCTCAAATCCCGAGTTGACATCTGCTCTTCTCTCCATTCTCGCCAACTTGTTTCACCTTTTTGGATAGACTTGTGACTGGCGACGAAAAATGGATCTTTTATCGAAATGTTAAGCGTCGTAGACAGTGGCTTGGTAAAGGGAAGGACCCCAGCCACAGCCGAGAAGGGAACTTCATGGGCAAAAGGTTCTTCTTTCAATCTGGTGGGATCGCCAAGGAATAATCCACTTTGAATTCTTACCACCTAATGCAACAATTAATGCTCAAATATACTGTCAGCAATTAGAGCGTTTGAACCAAGCTTTGAGGAAAAAAAAGACCTGCTCTAGTGAATCGAAAAGAGGTGATGTTTCATCAGGACAATGCGCGACCCCACACAGCAAGAATCACGTCACAAAAGATCGAAGAACTTGGTTAGGAGAAAAATTCCTCATCCACCTTATTCTCCTCCCGATCTTGCTCCTTCAGACTACCATTTGTTTCGTAGCTTACAGAATCATTTGGAAGAAACAGCTTTTGTAACACAGGAAGAGGTTAAAACTGACATTTGTGAGTTCTTCGAATCAAAGCCAAAAGAATTTTACAGTAATGGAATTAGTAAGCTTGTTAATAGATGGAAGGAAGTCATAGATAATCAGGGAAAATACATTGTTGATTGAATCTGTAATTAAATGTAACATTTTGTCACTTGTTTTCTTTATTCAAAATTCGGACAGAACTTATGGGATAACCTGATATAATCATTTCGCCCCAAGCAAAATTTATAATGCCACAAATATATGAAAATATAAAAAATATATGATCATATTGGGGTGGTCAAAAAGGATAAATGCTGAACGCGGTTCAAAAAGAAAATATAATAAAATACGTTGCATTTAAATTTTTGAAGATTATATTCCAAGGAAACAAAACTGAAAAATATAATTTGAATAAAAATAAATTTCTGAAGTGCGTAAAAGGAAATGTTGTTGTAGAAGTTTTTACATTTACTAAATGAAAACCTTATATCAGAACAAGTTGCCATGAAAGTTTTTGTAATTTTAAAGGAAGCATTTTCACGTCGGTGAAAAAAACATTTAACAAGAAATATTTATTTAAAAATCAGATCTCAGAATCCATACATTGGCTTTTTTGTCAAGAACCTCCTTGATTTATTAGTAAAGCATCAGACCAGATATGGCAGCATTATTCAATCGACGGACGAATGGTAGATTTCTAAATGTTCCCAGATCAACATTTTGAGAAAAATTTTAAATTTTTTTACCAAATATTTTTTTTCTCTGCAGTAGATTTATTATTGATTCTTGTAGTATCATTCTACTTCAAGACAATGGAGAATATAATCCAAGAAATGCGCATTTCTCGTGATTGCTTTTCATGGAATGAGCATCATATATTTAAAATTAAACTAGTTTAATGGCGGTTAAATGTTTCTCTATGGTGGTTAAATGATAGCAGTTTCGTTTTGTGGGCATTAAAATTTAATGCCATTTTTCTCCTTTGATAATGGTTAACCAAAATTAAATGTAAAAACGTTTTTAGTTTAAATGGTTAGTTTGATATTATCTGAACAGAAAAAATAAATATCGTTTCAATAGTGCTTTGAAATACATAATTACAATTAAATTTTAAAAATGTTTCTTTTTTCCATCATAACAATTTAAATACGCCTATAAACGCCTTTTTTACAACAATTTGTGGGGGCTTAATAATTTAATCCTTTGATTTACTTAATCAATCTTTTTTTTGTATTCAAAAACCTTCAACGAGAATTTTTAGTTGATATATATATATATATATATATATATATATATATATATATATATATTTAATATAATTCAATGGATCGAATTACTTGATTCAAAAGTTTTATTTCTAAAGTCCAATAACAACTTTTCTGGGAAAACCGTATTTAAATTTCTTTTTTCAATTTTCATAATTATGTCAGAATGGACTCATTAAAATGTAGTATCGAAAATTAACACTAAAAATGTTTCTAGCACCTTATGCAGACATGTCTAATTACTCATTGCATATATATATATATATATATATACATATATATATATATATATATAATATATATATATATATATATATATATTTATTTCAATGCAAAATTTCATGAAAATAATATTTTTAAAAATGTCTCTTATTTTTTTGTAAATTCTTTTAAAAAATCGTCTGATTTTTCGGAAATTAATTTAGTAACAACATTATCATTAAAATTTTAAAAAAAATCACAAAAAAGATAATATATTTTTAATTAAATCTAAGCTTTCATCTTTGATAAGCCATTATCAAAGATGACAATTACATTACAATTTATTAAATTAATAAAACGGACAAAACAATGATGATAGTCTGTTTCTTTTACATGGAAGATTTCCAAACAACGACAAAATCGTGCATACGAAATTACTGGAAAAATTTTATTACCGCGCCTCATTTTTTGTCACATATTTAAAATAACCAATTCTTAAAAATAACGAGAATGCTATGTATGGGAACGCGTTAATATTTTAACCAATATAAAAATAAAAATTATCAATTATAGGCATTTAAATTAGTATATTTGTAAAAATGAAAAAAAAAATGCTGCCTAAATATTAATATATATATATATATATATATATATATATATATATATATATATATATATATATATATATATATAAAACAAAAAAAATCCGTTGGTATATAAACCAAATGGACCTAAAATAATATGAAATTTAGAAACTGATCCACAAAAAAAAAATAATTAATGTATTTTATTTAATCAATTTAAAGAACAATATAATTAGCAATCAACAAAACCTGTTACCTCATATGGGGATTAGGCTGTTTCAATCAGACGGTAGGCATGAGACAGGAGTCAAGGAGGGTAGTAGAGATCTATTTTAAAGAGAAGAGGTTTTATTGAAAAAAATAAACAGAATACTAAACTTATGACGACAAATATATATATAATATTGTATAAATATATATTATATATATATTAAATTATTTATAACATATATATTATAAATATAAATATATATTATACATATATAATACTAGCAGTAGAGCCCGGCGTTGCCCGGGGATGTAACAGTAAGAGATGGATCAAGTATCGACCATCATAAAGACTGAAAAATAAAATTGACAAAGATTATTGTTTAAGGTTGATGGACACGCATGTCTTAATTAGGTTTTTTTTTTTTTTTTTTTTTTTTTTTTTTTGGTTTTTGGGTTTTTTACAATTGTTCAAAATTTTCTCAAACAAAAACATTGTTTTTCAATCGTTATGAGTCTATCGATTGAATAGAATTTTATTATAAACAATTGTCTTGTAAATGGAATTTTTAAAGCATTCTGAATGTAAAAATAAAAAAAAAAGTGTGCAACACAATAAAAAACACTACCTGCCAAAAAAAATAGTGAAATTTTTTTGGAAAAATAGTTGAAAAAAAAATAGGAAATTCGATCCCATATATAAACGAACACACACACAAACACACACACAAACCAACCTGGGTTTTATAATAAGTATAACTCGATATGAGTTGTCCCCTTTCATTCTCTTTTCATCGTGTTTTCAAATTGATTTCATGCAAAAACAATTGTGTTTTTTTCCTTTTTTTACTGTCAGAACCACAGCAAGGTAATTTTACGTAGTCCTGTGAAGTTTTGTTGAAAAATTGAAAAATGTAGGAAATCCGATCCCATATATAACCGAAATTACACACACACACACACACACACACACACACACACACACACACACAACCTTTGGGTTTTATAATAAGTATGATTATATAAAAAATTCAAAAAAAAAAAACTATTATGTAAATTTTTTTAACTTTGTATAATATTTATGAGTTACACATTAATCTTTATTCGGTAAAAAACTTTCATTTTAATCATGCATTATTTTTTTAAATAATCTCTATGTCTTTGTTGTTTCCGTTCCTTTTTTATTATTGCTCCTACTGTATATATATATATATATATATATATATACATCTTTATTCAATTCTTTCAGACAGACGCGCCGTCGCCTCTTCTCTGTCTGTTTTTAAACATAAATACATTTTGTTTCCTTTTTTTATTGCTTTTTTCAGTCTTTTTTCATTGGTTCCCAGACGTCATGAGTTCAAGCAAAATTACGAGGCTGGCATCCCTGCTCTCACCCTTTCATTCAATCAAAAACTATTATATGTAAATATCTCTTCTAAAAAATATATATTCATGTCTCGATTTCGCCTGTTAAACTCCCTTTCATATTTAACCTGTTTCCCTTGAGAATATAATCTCCAGCTATTCAAATGTAATGTCAATCGAAAATCTTGAGTTGCCTTGATCTATCCATCCTTCTCCTCATCCTTTCTTCTATCAAATAAATCCTATCTGATCTTGCTCCAAATTTTCTGTAACCCCTTGCGTCCTAAAATAATTTACCTTGAATTTTGGGTTTCTTATATATATATATATATATATATATATATATATATATATATATATATATATATATATATAGCATAATGAAATACGTATACTTTCTTATATGGATATATATAAAAGTTTCAAATTAAAAATAATAATGTTTTATTTGGTTAAAAGTTTTATTTATATATATATTTGATATTTCAAATTGTCCTCGAATTTTCATCAGGAATAACTGTTTGTTACAAATAAATTAAAAAATTTAAAGTTTATTTGGAAAAAAATAAAATTTTTCATTTTTTTTACAATTTTTATCAAATATATATATATATTCATAAAAAAAATTTGTGATTAAATTTTTTTTTAAAAATTTAATTTTAAATATATAAATATATATATATATATATATATATATATATATATAAAAATATTTCATAAAATACAACATTATTATTTTTTAATTTGAAAATTTTATATATATATATATATATATATATATATATATATATATATATATATTATTATCTCTATGATTTTCTCCCATTTTTTTTTCTCTATTTTCGAAGATTTTAAAATTTTATATTTCACTAAAATTTACGACTTTAATAAACTGTCTTTTTTAACACACATTATATATATATATATATATATATATATATATTGTGTGTATATATATGAGTATAATTAAATTTATAAATCACTGCAAAATTCAATTATAGATGAAGTATGGATAGGAATGCAAATCCATGATAGGATAAGGGCCAAACTTTAAACTACAATCTTCCATGATTCTCTCACGTACATTAACATCTGCTTATTTAGGCCGATAAATGTTGTTTAACACTGTTTATTATAAAACAGAGCGTTTACTTAAATATTTGTATCTATAAAAAGAAAGTATAAACATAAAAATGTCTTAAAATAATTGTCGAACTTTGTCCATTTCATAATGTGTGACGTCATTTGTTTACATTTGGATACGCCATGAGCAAATATGAATGTACGTGAGAGATTCATTGAAGATTGAAGTCTAAATACAGTAAATTCGACCTTGATAACCGAACGCTCCTCTGTGGCCAAATCGGCTAAACGCACCTCAGGCTATATGACGGTTCCGTATAGGATACAGGCTCGATTCCTGTAGGCGGATAAATATTTTCTATGAAAATTTCTCAAAAATTCAGGCTGGTAAATGTTGTTTAATACTGTTTATTATAAACAGAGCATTTACTTAAATATTTGTATCTATAAAAAGAATGTATAGACATTAAAATATCTTAAAATAATTGTCTGACTTTGTCCATTTCATCGTGTGTGACGTTATATATATATATATATATATATATATATATATATATATATATATATAATGTGTGTCGTCATGTGGAAGGTGACGTGATAGAGACATTTACAAATCTGTTGCGCAAACTCAGAAGAGAATAAAAAATATAAAGAATAGAAATATGTCGAAAATTATTCAGATTAAGAAATGGAATGAAATAAACTATAAAAACAAATGAGAGGAAATCGTGAAGTCACTTCCCACGCATTACCATGTGACAACAATAGAAGATGCGTGGGCGGAGGTTTCAATTTGCATTTGAGATTACTACTCATAGTCATCGCCTATTTACTCTCTTGCAATCTGTCTGTCTGTCTGTCTTTTCCTTTTCTTTTCTTTCTGTACACATAGATAGATAGATAGATAGATAGATAGATAGATAGATAGATAGATAGTAATAGACTGAGGTAGATATGACTAAACCGCGATAGATAGATAATGAACACAAATATATATACAGACTGATATGTATGCTTTGATATAGATATAATGTATATATATATATATATATATATATGTGTGTGTGTGTGTGTGTGTGTGTGTGTGTGTGTGTGTGTGTGTGTGTGTGTGTGAATTGACTGTGATAAATAGATATAACATAGGGAACATAGATAGATAATGCGCAGACTGTTATAGATAGATAGATAGATAGATAGATAAATAGATAGATAGATAGATAGAATGCTTGTGAACAGAATTAGATAGATAGATAGATAGATCTTTATAGATAGATAGATAGATAGATAGATAATATAGATAGATAGATAGATATGAATAGACTGAGCTAGCTAATTTAAAGCTAGCTAGCTAGCTATATATATGATATGATAGATAGATAGATAGATAGATAGATAGATAGAATTTAATAGATAGATTAGTTATAATAGAAAAAAGCTAGCTAGCTAGCTAAAAATAGCTAGATAGATAGATAGATAGATAGATAGATAGATAGATTGATAGATATGAATAAACTGCGATAGATAAATAATGAACACAGATAGACTGATATGTATGCTTTGATATGGATATAATAGATATATATGAATAGACTGTGATAGATAGATAGATAGATAGATAGATAGATAGATAGATGTAGAAAGAAAGCAAGAAAGAACGCCTAAGACAAACACAGAAACGCACATTTCTAACCCTAACCCTAATCCTTTATCTTTCATTTTATCTCAATGTTCTTGTGAACGTAAATAAAATAAAGTCTATCATAAAACCGAAATCGTATGAATCTTTTAAAAGAAGTCTTCATGCCATCTTCGACTTCGCAGTGGCCGACTGTAGGTAGCAGTTGTGGCAGTACATGCCACCTAAGTAGCATTTTTAACCCCTTTCAAATATATGTGACCATGTATCAATGAGAACGTATCAATAAGTACATCACCTTACACATAGTTAACTGTATGGTCAGCTAAAATGTTTGCTGTATAATCTTGCTTCAGTTAAGGTTCACCGTTGAATTAAGTGCATTGACAAAGAAGATTATGTTGAAGAAATAGATATTAGTTTTGGCAAAATAAATCCTAATTTTTTTCTTCATTAGACTATGTAACTGTTTTTTATTATTTTTAATTTCATGTTGGTGGAGGTTAAAATATGTGTGTTTGTTTTTTTGTTTTGTTTTCATAATCTTCTTCCATGTCAATGCACTTAATTCGATTATGAATATCAATCATATATATTATTTTTTTATTTTTTTAAACAATATTTTTTAAGTCATTTTTTTTTGTTTTCTTCCAAAATAACCTCATTTTAATCCAATTTTTATATATATATACACTTGGAATAATTTAGACACAAATATTCTACACACATACACACACACACACATGCAAAATTGGATACACACACACACAATACACACACATAAAAGACACCCACTATTTGGTAAATACACACACATTCTATTCCTAACACAAATATATTACATAAACACATTACATACAAACACATTTTGTAACAATTCACATACACACAAATACACACAAAAAGTTAATAAATTTACTTTTCCTTATCCATTGGTTCTTTATCCGAAAATTTGATCAAAGAAAAAAAAAAATGTTGCCAAAACATTTTGTAGAGATCACACACACCATATATGTGTGTGTGTGTCTGTGTGTGTATATATAATTTAATATTTTCATGTGCGTGTGTGTTTTTCCTTAATCCATTGTGTGTATCTATTTATGCAAAAGTGTGTGTATCTTTATTGTGAATGCATATGTGTGTGTGCATGTTAACAAAAATTTGTATGTGTCTGTGTGTGTGTGTGTTTGTGTTGTTTAATAAACATTTTTTGTTTTGTATGTGTATTTGTGCGTGTGTAAAATATTGCGTTTATTTGTATATATGTGTGCGCGCAGTGCGTGTGTGTATATCTATGTGTGTCTGTGTTCATGTCATTCAAATCTGAAAAATGTCAATGTTTGTTTGCGTTGTGTGCGTGTGTGTGTGCGTTGTTTATATATATGTGTGTGCGTGTGTTCTTATGTGTGTGTGCGTATATGTGCGTGTGTGTATATGTGCGTGTGTGTGTTCTATATTATTGAATCTATGTATCATTGTGTGCGTGTGTATTGTTTATGTGTACGTGTGTGTGTATATGTTGTGCGTGTGTGTGTAAATGTGCGTCTGTATATGTGTTTATGTGTATGTGTGCGTGCGCGTTATATGTGTGTGTGTGTTAAAGATGTTCAACATGTTATGTGTGTGTGCGTGTGTGTGTATGTGTTCCGTGTGTGCATTTTATGGTATTTAGGCAGGAAAATTCATCTAAATAAGTTGTCAAGTTGTGTTATATTCAACCGACAAGGTCAGACATTTTTGTTTTGTTTTTCCAATTTTCGTATGTACTATATCAGTATCAGAACTATAGATGTTTGTCCTTTGTTTTTCAATAACAGCTTCCTTTGTCAAGGCACTTAATTCGATTATAATTTCTTCCAATACAGCGGAAGATTAGTTCCAGTGCATGCTCATCAACATTCAACACCATCACGTGATAACTCACCAGAAGTGTTGAAACAAAATGGCTATTTTTGTAGTGATTTTATAACATATTTATGGTATAATTTTCGAATAAATTATATTTGCTCTACTCTGTATTGTGCACTCTTTTAAGAATAGAAATTTTGGTTATTGGAATTTATTCGGTATACAATACATTTTCCTATAAATATATATATATATATATATATATATATATATATATATATAATAAAAATAGTAAGAATATATAATCCGGTGTTCTTATAGATATCAAGATTTTTACAAAATAGTGCTCAATGTAAATTTACAGAGCATTAATATTTTGTAAATTAATTGATTTAAAATATGTTTTTTCACTAATAAAACTTCTAACCATGTTTCAAATATGGAAACAAATTAAGACGATGGATTTCTTTCCATTAAATCCTTAACCTTTGTATTTGTTTTTTTTCGAATAATTCATGAATTTGTAAATTGATTGTCTTTTATTTAATTAAAAAAACTAAAAATTCGACTTTTGGATAATAAGTTCCATTTTTATTGAACAATATAGTTCATGCCACTTTGACAGAAAAAAAACATATTTTAAAAAAATTTGTTCATCACCATATTTGTACATGAACGCACAACTGTAAAAAATTTAAAATCAAACTCAGCGTTGCTACTGCGTGCTCCAAAAAACAATAACTCATTTCCAATAGCATTTTCGGATACAACAATACATATATTTTCGTTGTCCTCTTATTACTAAGAGAAAAAACAGAACAACATCTATTCCATACCTGAAGATGTCTGTAGGAACAGACGAAAGCTTGTAAAAAAAATAAGAACTAATACGGCAGAAATTTATAGAAACAAGGATCTTTTCATTCATAACGGATTCGGAGGTTTTTGTATATTATTTGAATTGTTTGCGACGATGGATTTCTCGCCAATTAAATCATTAACCTTTGCATTTGTTTTTGTGTGAATAATTCATGAATATATATATATATATATATATATATATAATTGTCGTAACGCGCTCGCATCCGTGCATTGGGATCAACATCCTCTCTCCTTATCCGCCTTCTCCTCTCTGGTTGTGGTGACGGAGATGACTGTGAATAGCCTATTCCTGAAGAGTCGTGAGCAGGAGTCATTGAGGAATTATTATGGACGCGGCTCGGCGTGTCGATCCTTCCTGACAGCACGTCGCACATCCTCTTCATGTTGACGGGTTAGACTCGAAAGTCTCGCTCCAACCATCAGATGATCCTACGCCATTTGCAGCAACGGTTTCCCAGGTTTCAGGATTTTTGTTCGTTTGTGTCAGGCATGTCTTCAACTGATCCTTGAAGCGTCGCTTTTTGGGCCCCCGTGTAGCTGCTGTCGAGTTCAACAAACAGGATGATACGTGGGAGTCGAGCGGGACGTATTCTGGACACGTGACGCGCACAGCTGAGGCGATGTTGAAGGATGATAGCCTCGATGCTGGAGAGGGATGTTACGGAGAGGACCTCGTTGTTGGTGATGATACCAACTGATGCGAAGTATTCTTTGGTGTTTCGTTTGCTTGAACCGCTCTAGGTGTTTGATGTCTCGACGATACAAAGTCCAGGTCTCGTAAGCATACAAAAGGGTGGAGAGGACCTCGGCATGAAAGAACATGTTTTTAGTTCTTATGGCGAGGCCGTGATTGCTGAAGAAACAATCATCCTGTGTAAGAACATTCCGTGCATTCACTGTCGGAATTTGCGAGAAAAGAAAACGTTGGAGTAGAAAAGGCGCTTGCATTTAGCTATTTCAATAGTAAAAAGGTGGGACCTAAATGCCAATCTAGTAGCACGCTTAAATTCAGGAAGTCGGGGCACCAAAGAAAAAGCTCAACAGAAGAGTTGCCATGAAAATAATTATAGAAAAGACAGAAGGAAAGCACATCACGACTGTGAGAAAGTCACTGAAGTCGAGAAACCAAATCAAAATCGATTACATTGCAGATCCTTCTTTGGATTTTGTCAAGAACCTCGAGATAAGTGGCAGGAGCATCTGACCAGATATGGCAACAGTATTCAATGCATGGACGAATGGTGGATTTGTAAATGTGCAAGGTGAGATCTGACGAGAAAAACCTTCTGGCACGGCAAAGTGAACCAACTTTCTTTGCAGTAGATACAGCTATTGATTCAATGTAGTTGTTTCACTTCAAGTCATTTGAAATCGTGAGGCCAAGAAGGCTCAGTGAAACGCTCTCATGCATTTTTCCTTGCTTCTACGACACTTTTCATGTAGTTTGCGGCCATTTTCTACTGGCCAGAGTGAGAGCCTATAGTTGGCTGCCACGAATAGGCAGGAAGATTCTATTGGCCAGAGTCAGAGCCAACAGCTGACTGACATGAATGTTAACTAGCATACTAGCATGCAAAAAAAACCGATAGCTACATTCGTCACAAGTGGGAAAAATTTAAATATGCATGACACTTTACTCCAATTGGCTCATTCGCTTGCTTAAACTCAACGTTGATTCTGATTCCGCAGAACTGCGTTGGGTGTGAAAAAGTATTTGTTGTTAACATTCTTTTTTCATTCGGTTTTTCCAGTTACGAGTTCTTTTTTAAAGCTGATCGTTTTGTGTTCATTTTGTTTAGTTCTTTTTTTCGTAACAGATTCAATGTTTAGTATAAAGCTTATAAAAAATTCGCAGTGTGAGATAGGCAAGAAGTAAGGCATGTAGCAACATCAGCACGGCAAAGGGCACTCCTTTAAAGGCAAGGAAGGGCAAAAATATTTTAAGTCAAGTGATAGCGATTGCTGTATGAGTCATACGATTTTTGAATCAAGCCCAGGCAACACCGGGCCATGCTGCTAGTTATTTATATACTGGATGATGTACGAGAAGGTGTGAGTGAACAAGCAAAAACGAAATACTTCATAAAATTAGGTGTGCCATTTAAAACGCCATCGAGCCGCATGTGGCCCCCAGGCCGCAGTTTGCCTATGACTGGATTAGATTATCGTTGTCTTTAACCCTGTTAGATAAATTTTTATAAAATACTTTTTTGTCACACCACCACAACACTCTCTCACAGATTAATTTACAGTTTATCTAATTAACGTGCAATTAGATCGCATCTCAACCAATATTATAATCCTAGCAAACAGTCACTAATAATTGTAATCTTTACCAACAGGAATTATAA
>CAHIKZ030001519.1:205000-257500 GCA_903632075.3 Acanthosepion pharaonis | reverse complement strand
GTAAACCCGGTAGAGAGGGGGTGCAAACAAGTGCTAGATCTTAGCCACAGATCACCCGTAGGTGACAATGGTTCTTTTCCCCTAATTCTATACCCTAGTGGAGACTCTATTGCCGGGTGTAGTTTTAGGTCATACCCAAGACCTACTTTTCAGTTCACTCAAGAAAATAATAATAATAATAATACCAACCGCAATTTCTCTTCATTTCCTTACTGACTAATCACGATCTTTTAAGCTATAACCATCTAGGGCCTTTTTCTGCTGCCATTGTTATTGAGCGCATGACCCTCTTCTTTTCCAAACCTGTTACACCTAATTTTGGCAACATCTTACATAGTGACCGCCCAGCAAATCCTCTGCATCCGATTTCAATCGGTTTGCACTGAGCTCGCCAACCACGCCTTTTGCATTCCTCGACAATCTGTAAATATTTACCAAGTTTCCTTTCGTGGGCTTCGTCCACATTTTCTTCCCAAAAGACTTAGTTCTAACATGATGACTTGCATGGTCTTTCCAGAATAAATAATCCTGTATGGACGAAACTTAGTCTATATTATTTTCACTGGGAATTTTAGCTGCCTGCCTATATCTACTATCATTTACCAGTCCGGGGCAGGACTGAGGGGGTGATGTTTTCTTCTTCCCCGGGTCTGACGAAATTCATCAGCTTCTTATTCGATTCATATCGGTTTGTTTGGATACTTCTTGTGACTATTCTTGCAATAGCTCCTAAAACTTTATCATGGCGCCACTTGTAGCGCCCCACTTAATGCCATTGGGCAACCGCTCAGTATGTGTTGTAGGAACCCTCACTTCTGGAACAATGGACAAAGTAAAGACTCACTCTTTCCACACATGTGGCGGTTTGTATTCGTTTATATATATATATATATATATATATATATATATATATATATATATATATATATATTATTCTACATATTCACGTTGTGACACGAGGTCGGTTTTTAACGTGGGGGCCTGTCAGAGTGTCTTTGGGCCGCTGGTCTTAGCTGGTCAGAGCTTGTCCAAGCTGGTCAGAGCTGGTCTAAGCTAATAGCTGGTCTTAGCTGGTCATAGCTTTTCCAAGCTGGTCAGAGCTGGTCTAAGCTAATAGCTGGTCTTAGCTGGTCATAGCTTGTCCAAGCTGGTCAGAGCTGGTCTAAGATAGTCATAGCTGCTCTTAGCATGTTCATGCTGGTCAGAGCTGGTCTAGGCTAATAGCTGGTCTTAGCTGGTCATAGCTTGTTCAAGCTGGTCAGAGCTAATAGCTGGTCTTAGCTGGTCTTAGCTGGTCATAGCTTGTCCAAGCTGGTCAGAGCTGGTCTAAGATAGTCATAGCTGGTCATAGCTTGTCCAAGCTGGTCAGAGCTGGTCTAAGCTAATAGCTGGTCATAGTTTGTCCAAGCTGGTCAGAGATGGTCTAAGCTAATAGCTGGTCTTAGCTGGTCATAGCTTGTCCAAGCTGGTCTAAGCTAATAGCTGGTCTTAGCTGGTCATAGCTTATCTAATCTGGTTAGAGCTGGTCTAAGATAGTCATAGCTGGTCATAGCTTGTCCAAGCTGGTCAGAGCTGGTCTAAGCTAATAGCTGGTCATAGTTTGTCCAAGCTGGTCAGAGCTGGTCTAAGCTAATAGCTGGTCTTAGCTGGTCATAGCTTGTCCATGCTGGTCAGAGCCGGTCCAAGCTGTGATACTACCAGCACAGCGACGGATCCCTGTAACCGGTAAGTATCCGAATGTGTAAACCTCTCCAAGGAGGGGTTTACACACTCACATACATGTGGAGGTTTGCCGTAATGTATCACACACTGGATGCACAAGGAATCTTGTATTACTGTGATTAGGATACTAGAGATCCGTCCAGGAAATATTCCTTTTTCCTCGGTCTCCCCATTTTGAACAGACCCCCTGTTGACCTAAGGCCACCATTTTACCGGATTTAATTTCCTCCACACCTGCTATCACTTCATATTGAAGATAATGTTACGGATCTTTCATCCTTTCTCTCCTTCACGGATTGGGACCGTAACCTAGGCTTGATCTGCCCAATGACACTGTTCCTATTAGCGCTGTCTCAACCTTTGCTCTCCTGTACTTTCAGCCAGTTCTAATTCCTGCTTCTGCAAATTCAGGATCCTTTGAATCCCTATATAGGATTGTTTCCCTTGTCCTCGCTACTTAAAATCCTTCATATAATCCTCTGAAGAGGAGTTACAATGCTCTCGATACTCCATACAAAGGTGCACTACTCAAACTCCTCGCTAATCTTAACCATCTTCTCAAATATTCGTTTTCTTCTCCATATTCTCAACTGTTGTCAGTGGCCACAGAATAGCTTCTAAAACTTTAGCCACCTGTAGCGACCCTCACTTAATGCAATGGGACAACCGCTTAATACATGTTTTAGGGATCCTCTCTTCTGGCGCAATGGTGAAAGTGAAGACTCTTTTCCCCACGTGTGGAGGTTTGCCGGTCTCAGTAATGTATCATACACTACCTGCAAGAGGAAGCTTATATGACTGGGATTAGAATACCTGAGATCCGTCCAGGAAATCTTCCGTTTTCCTAGGTCTCCCCATTTTGCCCAGGTCCTCTGTTGACTTAAGGCCACCATCACTTTCTCACAGACGCGCCGCATTCGCTGGTTCCCAGACTTCATGAGTTCAAGCGCCCTACGAGGCTGGCATCCCGCTCTCACCCTTTCACTGTCGAAACTCCTAAATATAGCCGTCTCTTCTACTCCAACAGCTTCATGTCTCGCACCTCTCGCCTGTGGAACTCCCTTCCCTATTCCAGTTTCCCCGAGAGCTATAATCTCCAGCTATTCAAATCGACATCTCCAGTTGCCTTGATCTATCCACTACCCTTCTCCTCATCCTTTCTTCTATCACTCCTATCTGATCTTCTGTAACCCCTTGCGTCCTAGTGGCTTCTCGTCTTGCTTGGAGTGAAACGCTTAAAAAAAATTACTGGATCTAATTTCCTCCATATTTACTTTCACTTCATATTGAAGATAATGTTTCCGATCTGTCCTCCTTTTTCTCATTCGAGGATTGGGTAACCTAGACATGATCTGCCCACTACCACTGTTCCTACGAGCACCTTCTGCCTCAACCTTTGCTCTGCTGTAATGAGCTTGTGTGATGCCTTCCACTCCCTCCCAGTTCGAACCGCTATTCCTACTTCTGCAAATTTAGGATCTTTTGAATCCCTATATAGGATTGCCTCCCTTTTCTTTGCCACTTTAAACTCCTGAACTAATCCTCTGAAGGGAGGTTTCAATGCGCTCGATACTCCGTACAAATCCGCACTACTCAAACGCCTCAGTAATCCGATCTATCTTCTCAAATATCCACTAACTTTCTTCTCCATATTTCCAGATATTGTTAATACCAATTCATATAACGTCAAAATCCACAAAATCTTTGGCAAGATGGCATATTGATATGACCATGCCTTAAAACGGCGTGGTAGCCCTGACTTGTTCACTTTGCTCAACATTTCTTCGAGGTCTATAAAACATTCCTGGGTAGCATTTGTATCTTTTGAATCAGCCTTGAAAATTTTACCAGATTCTTAACTTTTTTTTTCTTTTAACGATGGGATAATGGTTCCTGTAATCTTGAAATGGAACTTTTCTTATGAGTATTTAATCTGTATTTGATTCCAATTCATTCCCAAATAGGAAATTCATACTTCCTAAATAATAATAATAATAATAATAATAATAATAATAATAATAATAATAATGACATTCAATGGTTACTGGGATGATGTCAGACACAACAATTTGACATTAGTGGAGCTTGTGGAACATTTTATTACAAACGCGTCTAATTTCAACGAACATCTTAAGATACACATACTGAAAAAAATGTCCAGAATTTACTGACCTCTATTTCTGCTTCTGCAAATTTAGGATCTTTTGAATCCCTATATAGGATTGCCTCCCTTTTCTTTGCCACTTTAAACTCCTGAACTAATCCTCAGAAGCGGAGTTGCAATGCGCTCGATACTCCGTACAAATCTGCACTACTCAAATGCCTCGGTAATCTAAGACATCTTCTAAAATATCCGCCAACTTTCTTCTCCAGTATTTGTCTATATTTCTGAGATGAAGTATTATGTACACTATTTTCAGTATTCGGACTATTGTCATTTTTGTTACCATATTTATCTCAACGTTTCGGCCGTTGTATGCTCCGGCCTTCTTCAATTGGTTGGAATATCGAACTGAACCCTTTATTTCGCTCGCTTTGGTAGACTTTTCTAGTTCCACGTGCCATGTCTAATATAAAGAGGAGACAGGCCGCCCCCTTAAGGTAAGGCTTCAAGAACACCAAATATCTTTAACACAAGGGGAAGTGGAAAAATCAGGCGTGGCTGACCACATATGGAGAGAAAGGGAGACCACCACCCTCTGTAGGATCAGGTTGAAATCATAGACAAAGAACATCATTGGAAAATTCGTAAATTTAAGGAACAGCACATATGCTACGCCACAAAATTTCCTGAGCCGACCAAGCATAGAAATGAATACAATATGGGAACCAGTAATAAGGAGTGCCAGAGAAAAACAATAATAACAACGAAAATTGTAATATGAGCTCTAGTAAAAAAAAAAAAAAAGAAATGATAACAGCAAAAATTGCAATATCAGCACTGGTAAAAAGACATTAATTTCATAAGGACAGCTGTGTATGAAATTAAATCACAACGTTTCGGAGCGTACAACGGCCGAAACGTTGTGATAAATATGGTAGCAAAGATGAGGACGATAGTCCGAATAATGTAAATAGTGTTTCTTTTCCATATTTTCAAGTGTTGTCAATGTCATTTCATATAACGTGAAGGGCCTCAGAATCTTTGGCAAAATGGCATATTGAAATTAAATATTAAATAGGGTAATCTTCTAAGACTAATTTGTGTGGGACGGATCAGTATGTATTAGCAAAGTCCAGTCAAAGTGCAACCAAAACATCTTTACCTTATTTTGCGTCTCTTAGGAACTGCGTTATCACGCCAATATGCCCCAGCAACCTGGGATAACTGCAATCCTTCTCTTCTGTACTAAATTATTTATGTAATTGTTGGCAAAGTCGTTGGGACAAGATGCTGAAGAAGGTTTTGTTCTCAGTGTTCAGCAAAGAAATCATTCTGAACTGTTCAATTCCTATCGAATTTTCTTCTTTAGAAATCCACACTGCATTTGCGAACCTCCACTGATTTTGAAACTCTACCCCTTCTCCAAATTGCTTTTAATATCTTCCAGAGATGTGCCTGAATATTCTGGCATCTCTAAGGAAAACCGTTGTGTCCTCTGACCGAAGCTGATCTAGTTGTCAATATGACATCATTTAATTCTTTCAAGATCGGTGTCCTCAAATCAAAACCTGTTTCTGGCGGTTTAGGGTGCAGTATTGCATTGTTTTCTTCTAAATTATTTCCTCTCTCTTGGTCACTGAGTGTCTCTCGTAGGAAAGATTTTTTTTTCTTCTGCCGTACACTCGAGATTACCATTTCTCTTGTCTCCACGTAATCTCTTCGGAAATCCAAAAGGGTTTGAAATAAAGGCTGATCTTTTCCTAACCCTCTCTTTCGCGCGTTTTCTGTGACATTCCACCCTACAATGAGATTTAAGTTTATTTTTCAATGGATCTCGGAGTTCCGAAAGAGATGGTTTTTCTACCTCATTTGCTTTTTTGTATCGTCTCTTTAGGGATCTTAAATGGTGAATTTTCTTTCGCCGTCAATTATTTCTGGGTTCTTTATTGTGTTCCTTTTGAACATAACCGAATATTTCTGATGCGTAACTAATGACGATAGTCGCCATTGTATATAATGTACTGAGTCCTCTTTCGATATCGTTCGTAAAATATCGCTGACATCCTAATCGAACTGTGGCCATTCGTCCTTCTGGTGTGCAGTGGTCCATTTAATCCGCTTTCTAGTTACTTCTTCTGGATATCGAGAGACCAGCACATGGAGGGCCTCGGCTCTGTGGTGTGTGTCCTGGACATGTTCATCCTTCGTCTCACCAGGGGAGCTACCAGCTCTCTCTCTCTCTCTCTCTCTCTCTCTCTCTCTCTCTCTCTCTCTCTCTCTCTCTCCCTCACTCACTCTCTCTCACTCCCTCTCTCTCACTCACTCACACCTCACTCTCTCACTCCCTCTCTCTCATTCCCTCTCTCTCCCTCACTCACACCTCTCTCTTACTCCCTCTCTCTCATTCCCTCTCTCTCCCTCACTCACACCTCTATCTCTCACTCCCTCTCTCTCTCTCACTCACTAACTCCCTCTCTCTTTCACTCACTTCCTATTTCTCCCCCTCTCACTCACTCCCTCTCTCTCTCACTCACTCCCTCTCTCTCACTCAATTCCTATCTCTCTCCCTCTCACACTCCCTCTTTCTCACTCCCTCACTCACTCTCTCTCTGTCACTCACTCCCTCTCTCCCTTTCTCACTCCCTCTCTCTCTCACTCCCTCACTCCCTCTCTCTCTCTCTAACCTGGTCTGGTGGATTTTTAGAACTAGCGGATTCTTACATTCCTTCCGGATGCATTTCGCTTTCACTTTCATAATCCGGGTGTAATCCTTGGTCGAAAACTCTTCATCCGTTCTGATGGGGATCTCATACATTGAGAAAATTTATGACAAAGTGGGAAAAATGTTTCGTGTGTGCCGTTTCGTCCTCTTGGGGTAACATCAGACTAAAGTTATCTATACGTTGATGTCATTACACAAACGAAAGATGGAAAAGGGACGCCTGAATTTTAAATTTGATGTTTCAAAATTTTTCATAGGTTTTCTTAAAATTTTTCTTGATATATCAAAATTTATATATCGTTGATATATATATATATATATATATATATATATATATATATATATATATATGCACTGCATATCCATGATCTGACGATTGCTTAACATGAAATTCAGAGTAGCGATATGTATCTGAATCCCAAATTTGCTGCTTGGTTTGTTATTATATATATATATATATATATATATATATATATATATATATATATATATATATATATATAATAGATTATAATCATAACATTTTACATAGCAACACAAAAGATTTCATGTCTCAATACGATGATTGTATTCCCTCAGGCGATAAAAACTCGTGATAAAAAATAATTTATTAAGGAAATTTAAAAACAACTCGTTACCTCTTTTCGGAAGTTAAGGTGGGTCATAAGGTCAGAATTAAAAAATATACTTGTGGGTATGTCTAGATTAACCAATCAAAAGTCAGATCTACGCTACAATAGAAAAATAAGGTTAGAGGGTGGAGGTCTGTTGGTAATTTTTCATGTCAAGATAAACTGACGCTTGGACATGTCATAAAATGACGTAAGAAACATGAAAGCTTTTGTGTACCAATATAAAATGTTTCCATTATAATCTATTATAAGGAAAATATTATAATATTTTGCTCTACTTGATATTGAGCATTTTTTTAAAAAAGTAATTGCTACGAACTGTGGATTTTTACTCCATCTGTGCTTTCTCTTATATATAATATATATATATATATATATTCATACATGTTTCATTAAATAATATAGACAAGTGTTGTCTATTTATTTTATGTAAATTCTTTTCATAACGTCCGCAGACGTTATGAAAAAATTTACATAAAATAAATAGACAACACTTGTCTATATTATTTAATGAAATATGTATGAATGAAAAAATGCTGCTTAAATACACACAATATATATATATATATATATATGTATGTATGTATGTATTAAGACATTTTTATGTTTATACATTCTTTTTATAGATACAAATATTTAAGTAAATGCTTTGTTTATAATAAACATAAAAATGTCTTAAAATAGTTGTCGTACTTTGTCCATTTCATAATGTATGACATCATTTTTTTACATTTGGATACGCATCAAGCAGATATGAATGTATGAGAGAAAATGATGGAGAATTGTAGTTTAAAAATAGTAAAATCAACCTTGCTAACCGAACGCTCCTCTGTGGCCAAATCGGTTAAACGCACGTCAGTCTATATGACAGTTCCGTATAGGATACAGGTTCGATTTCTGTCGGAGGACGAATATTTTCTATGACAATTTCTCGGACATTCAGGCCGGTAAATGTTGTTTAATGCGGTTTATTATAAACAGAGCATTTACATAAATATTTGTATCTATAAAAAGAATGTATAAACATAAAAATGTCTTAAAATAATTGTCGGACTTTGTCCATTTCATATATATATATATGTGTGTGTGTATATATAATTACATGAATCATTCATACAAAAAACAAATATAGAGGTTAATGATTTAAATGGCGAGAATACATCTTGGCAAACAATTTTTCGCAAACGTTTTTGTACAAATATAGAAATAGGAGAATTATTTTGTACAAAAGAATTCTCCTATTACTATCTTTGTACAAAAACGCACAACCTTAAAATTTAAAATTCAAACTCAGCGTTGCGACTGCACGTTCCAAAACAATAACACATTTCTCATAGCATTTTTTCGGATTACATCTCTATTTTCGTTGTCCTCTTATTACCGAGAAGTAAAAAAACAAGAATAAAATCTATTTCCATACCCGAGGATGTCTGTAGGAACAGACGAAACCTTGTAAAAACTAAAAAAGACCTTATGCAACTGGAATTTATAAACAGGGATCATATCATTCATATACAGGTTCGGGGTTAGTGTACCTTATTGAAATTGTTTGCGAAGATGTATTCTCGCCATTTAAATCATTAACCTCTATATTTGTTTTTTGTATGAATGATTCATGTAATTATAAATTAAACTGCACCTATAATCGAAATATATATATATATATATATTCTAAGGTAATAGATTTTTATTTAACAAGCCGACGGATTTTTATCACTTTAAACGTTATTTTAGTGGATACTCATATTTGAGTAGACGCTGTATTTATATTTTAAACAGTATCTTTATTCGTTTTCGTCTACCGGCCTGAATATTCGAGAAATCTCATTAAAGAAAAAAATATAGGCTTTCCAAGAGGATTCGAACCTGCGTCCCGCTCAGGCTGGGTGAAGTAGTCGGTCATTACTTTGTAAGATCGAGATTATTTACCTACACATCGTTTATATAAAGATATTGTCAGTGCTGTAGTCATATTTTGTTGGTGATATCCTTGCATCTTTTGTAAGGCGAGAAGGATAGAATTAAAATCCAATTCAAACATTCGCGTAAGATATAAGTGACGTCATCTATAAAACGCTAGATTGCAGCGGAAAAATGCATCAAATATATTATACATACTATTATTATTACTTAATTTAATTTCGCCGTTCGACATTTGAACTAGTTTATCTACAACACACTTGTATATCGTTATAATGGGGCCTCACATCAGTGAGTGGGGGGCCGGTGTGCAACTGAAACCGTTGAGAGGAAGGCCCCGAAACGGTACACATTCTCTCCTGATGACCCCAGTTTAAATATAAATTCGAGAGGAACACATCAAAATTCAGAGAAGCTCGGTGGAAGTGTCATTGGCTAAGGAGCATTACACATTCAGCTCGCTTCAGGTGAGTTTCAATTACTTTCTACTAGTAGTATTATACAGGATGAGATGGGTAAATTGTCGCCATTTTATATTTTTAATTTAGCGCATGCGCGTTGATGGTTTTTGATTTTGTCGTCTGCACAGCATAGTAGTGTCGTCTGTAAGTAAAAGAGCACCATGACGCAATTCACTCTGCCATAAACGGCATGCTGTACTACTTGGCATTCGCGCCGGAAGTACCAATATGAACATTTAAGATTGTTTGGGTGTCAATGTGAGGAAAGTGCAAGGGATTCGGCAAGAGTTAGATGAGTTTAATAGTGATTACAAAGATGTTTGGAGTGATCACTTGTGATGGCGATGTTATGCCTCCATTTATCTTCCCACAGGGACTCAGACTCAACACGGAGGCATACATCAAGTGCCTTGGGGACGTACTGCTGCCCTGGGTCAAGAGAATGGCTGCTAGAAGACCCTGTATCTGGCAACAGGACCCTGCGCCATGCCACACAAGCAAGAAAACCTAGTCATTGCTGTCAGGCAATTTCTGTGACCACATCAACCCTTACATCTGGTCACCTACCTCCTCAGACTTCAATTATTATGTGAGAGGCGCAGTTGAGCAAGAGATCAACAAAAAATCTTGTAACACTAAAAATGAACTGATTATAGCAATATTCACCAACTTAAGCCGGGGAGGCCGTCCAGATGAGTTGCAGGAGATTCCGAAAGGTCGTTGTTGAAGCTAATGGCGATTTTATTGAATAAATATAATATTTAGTGTTTCAAGATATTTTTGTATTATTTTGGTAAATATATCTGTTAACATGAAATGTCGGTGTTATTTTCCTTTTTGCGTAATTTAGATGACAATTTATTTATCGCACCCTGTATTTATGGGATATTGGGCTTCAAACTTACACCCGACCTCAAATGGGATTCCTATATTCGATCCATCGCTACTAAAGGTGCAGGTAAAATGATCGACTCCCTGTACCGCTCCAGTAAGTACCTGACTCTTCACGCTATCTTCTACCTTTATAAGAGCCAAATCAAGCCGAAAATGGGGTAATGTTGTCATATTTCGGCGGGAGCTATCCAGACCTCGCTTTCCTGTCTTGACAGAGTTCAAAAGCATCTCTGAGTCGTTGTTAGAGAAGAATTATTTTCCAACCTCCCTCTCACAGGCGGCTACTTCTGTGGAAAGTGCACAGACGAACTCCATTCTTTGGTCCCACCTGGTCTAACCTTCACGGCTAGGACCCGCCATGACACTTATATTATAGCAAACCACCCACATGGATTCCATCGTCGAGTAGTAAGTTCCACTGAAACAGCTTCTTCCAACGAACCACTGCCTTGTGGAACAGACTCCCAAGAGGTTGCTTCCCTGATCACTACAATCTTAATCTGTTCAAATCTAGAGTCAACCGTTATCTTCCCCTCCTCTCCATATAAACTACCCCTTAATATAATCCTCTGCGTTGAGTGGCCCCCGGGGTCTATACTGGGTGGACTATAATGTAAAAAAAAATTACGACTACTACTGCTTTATATGAATATGCATATTAAATATTGTGATGTGATGATCGTTATTTGCATGAAGTTTCGATAACCGACAAGTTAACCAACGAGAAATTGTGGTGTTTGTGTGACCAACGTAAGAATTTTATTTCTTCTGTATAATAGAATCACAATTTCCCAAAAGACATGAAACTGGAAACAAAAATTAAACAGAGAGACCTTGCCAGTTGAATTTAACCAACCCAGTTTAAATGAATTCTCGCTGCATAAATATATATTATATAAGTGTCTGTGTAAGTAAAGTTTCGGCAATATGTTCTTACACTGTCATATTCATTCATACACCTGACAAGCCATATATTAACAGTGTGGGGAAAAAAACTCTCTTTCTATCAGTTTATCAGTTCAGTTCATGACTTGTTTACTAGTAAAACTTCCACACTTCGTCCACTTGTAATGTTTACAACGCTAAAGAGTTCGCATTCAATTGACTAAAAAGAAAGTATAATCTTGATTCGTGACCAACAAACAAAAGGATTTCAATGGGTTTGCCCAGGAACGAAGACCCCCGCACTTTATTACGCGTAAACAATGCGCACAGCCTATTTTACACTCAATTTTACTTCACACTTTTTAGGCTAGAAAATGTCTTTTTGTTTTTTTTCATTCATTTATTTTCTTCAGATGTGGGAAGGTATTACGTTTTCATTACTTTTTATTATTATTATTATTATTATTATTATTATTTACACCTATTTTCTCCTTCGTTTTTAAAGCAGAAATACAGACATTTCCTTTCCTTTCTAAATAAAATAGTGCAAAATTTTAATGGCGAATCAAAATGGCAATTGAATCATTATAAAATATAGACGCGTTTTTATATTAATAAATTCAGCATTTATTATAAATTTTACAGTATAGAGCAATGATTCTCAACGTGGTCCAGGTCGACCACCGGTGGTCCACATAGCATTTGTAATGGTCCACAGAGTATTTGTAGCCATAAAACAACTGCTGCCATTTAACAAAAATGTATCTAAATTATTCATCCTTTGAAGAATTAAAAAAATATAATATTTTGTTTAATTACACACGTCCATTATATTTGAAAATTTCGAAATTACATATGTATTATGCAATGCTATATTTATTTTATTTTTTATCATATATATTTATTATATATATATATATATAAATATAAAACGTTATATATACTATAATTTTTTTATAAATATGAAAATTATTCCTATGTTAATAGATCACTACCCACCAAGATCAAGGTAGTCACTAGTTGAATGGACTAAGACTCAATGACATCATCAAAATTGATTTTGAGATCCTGTGTTTATCCTTGTTTACTGAAATAAATTTTAAAGTGTAAATAGACTAATTTATCTTTTCATTGACTATTGTAGTGTGAAAATTGAACAGCCTAAACGTAAAAAGTAGGAATGATTCATTTTAATTTTTTGAAGAAAAAAATGGTCCATGGACTGAAAAAAATTGAGAAGCACTGGTATACAGGATGGGTGGAATGAAACGCTAAATTGAAAATTATTTCTAACTTTTGTTAATACCACCATATTTATATGAAACAAAATTTATTATGATGTCTAATGTGGAAGAATTAAGAAGAACTAATTTCTTTTTTTTATTATTATTATTATTTCAGTGTGACAAATATAAGCCAGTATGGCACAAGGCCTGGTATTTCATGAGCGTGTTCAGCTAACATCCTGTTACAAAGTGTGACAGTCCGTGGTACAAGCGCGGAGATGGTGGTGCAATGTTCATGAACCTTGTCCTTCAGTAGATGCTAAAACCAATTTTCTGTTTGTTTTGTTTTGTTTTACGGCATATCAACATCAATGGGTATCTGGCCTATATTTCTGTGATGAGGTATTATGTACACTATTTACATTGTTCGGACTATCGTCCTCATCTTTGTTTACCATATTTATCATAACAATTCGGCAATTGTACGCTCCGGCCCTCTTCAGGTGGTTGGAAAATCGAACTGAACCCTTTATTTCGCTCGTTGAAGTAGACTGTTCTAGTTCCACGTGCCATGTCTAATGGATGTCAGTTATCAGTTATCTCCTGTTAATTCCCCCCTCTCCAATTTCTCCACCGCCTTAACCAGGTATTGAACTCACAAATCTTTTGGGTCTTGTCACTGGATCTAACCAACGTCTTTATCCACTGTGCTATGTGTCCTTGAGGACACATGGCACATTGAATAAAGGACCCAAAAGAGTTGTGAGTTCAATACCTGGTTAAGGCGGCGGAGAACTTGGAGAGGGAATGAAACAAAATAACTGATAACTGACATCCATTAGACATGGCATGGAACTAGAACAGTCTACCCCTGTGAGAATAATAAAGAGTTCAGTTCGACATTCCAACCACCTGAAAAAAGCCAGAGCGTACAACGGCCGAAGTTGTGATAAATATGGCGACAAAGATGAGGACGATAGTCCGAACAATATAGTGAACATCAATGGGGTATTTAATGCCGACAAGATTTTTATTGCTGGTGATACATTTTTTTAATGTATTTCTCTCTCTCTCTCTCTCTCTCTCTCTCTCTCTCTCTCTCTCTCTATCTATCTATCTACCTATCTATCTATCTATCTATCGCTATCTATCTCTTCGTGCTGTCCACGTGACTAGAAAATAGTTTAGGGCGAGATTTATTTTTAGATATTTCTTGATTATTTTTTAGCAACTCAGTCTTTTTTTTCATACTAATGTTCACCCATTTCAAAACCCAAGAGTCACTCAAGGTAGAGGATCGCTGAATGAGGTTGTTGTAAATGGAAGTAAGGAGTGCATATTAGGAGGATATGGGGTACAGGTAAATGTTGACCCGTGACATGAAGATGCTAAGATCCTAGTTATCGGTGAAGCTTTCACTCGAGAGTGTGTTCCACAACGGAATAGTTCTGAGTGGAACTTCCTTCTGGCCAATGGAATATGAAGAGAATGACACGTGACAGGTCCTAACTGTACTGGTAGAACTAAGTGGTACGTGAGTGTTCATTTGCTCAGTTGAAGAAATAAATGAACCCCGAAAACTTTTGTATCAATATTTTATAACCCTTCATTAGATAGATAGATAAGAACAGGCTAAGTAAGATAGATGTTTAGATATGTTAAATAGATAGATAGATAGAATATGAAGAAAAAACAAACATAGATAAAACAGACTTAGATAAAGAACAGTCTAAGATAGATAGATAGATAGATAGATAGATAGATAGATAGATAGATAGATAGATAGATAGATAGATAAATAAAGAACAAACATATTTAAGAACAGACTTAGATAAAACAGTCTAAGATAGATAGATAGATAGATAAGATAGATAGATAGATAGATAGATAGATAGATAGATAGATAGATAGATAAAGAACAAACATAGATAAGAACAGACTTAGATAAAGAAAAGTCTAAGATAGATAGATAGATAGATAGATAGAGAGAGAGAGGGGGGAGAGAGAAAGACACACACAAAGAAAGACGGAAGTTATGTTTGATTGTCTACAGAAAATATATTTATCAAAAATTGTGACATTTCTTCAAATGCAAGGTCGGTGTCATGTGTTTGATGGAACATCAACCGACTAAATTCCAGTATTTACGCCCGTATTTCTTCACACTGTCAAGAAGAAGGAAACAATCAATTCTCATACTTGTAAAATATCCCTGTCACAGAAAATATGTAAGAGTTTTTTGCTTTTTTTTTTTTTTGGTTTTTTTGAACGGCAGTGTTTTTCAAAACTGTTTCATGGCGTGCGGTTTGTCTCAATTATTTTAACAGATAATCTCCTGGTATGACTTTCTCGACGTCTTTTCCATCTTAAATTGTAATGTTGTTCCGCGTCAGACGTTTTATTAACAAAGTTTCGCGTTCTTGTCGATATCTTTCATCGGATCGACAAAAAACCCGACACGTCATGCATTCTAATGGCAGAAGAGATGGTGGGGGGGGGAGTCTTGAAACAAAAAAGATGCAAACAAAAACCTTTTCATTTCGACGTTGATAAATCACGACATTTGATTCTCTAACCGATTTTCACGGATATTATGATGACATTTTCTTCTGTAATTTCAATCCCTAACAGAAGAGACTCCTCCACCCTCTCTAATCTAACACCAACTTTTTTTTACTTTCTTTCTTTCGTTTTCTCTATCTTTCTCTCTCTCTCTCTCTCTCTTCCTCTCTCGCCACCTTTTTCTCTCTAATACTTTCTTTCTCCCCTTCTCCCTCTCTTCATAGTTTAACATTTTCTTTTAAAAAATAATGCCTCCTTTCAGTTTAATTATCAAATATCTTAACATTGTATTATTATTATTGTTATTATTATTATTAGTAGTAGTAGTAGTAGTAGTAGCACTAGTAGTAGTACTATTATTATTAATAGAAGTAGTAGACATGTAGTAGGAATAGTAGTGTCAGTAGTCATGTTAATATTATTAGTACTAATAGTAGTTGTAATAGTAGCATTTTATATGTGACATGTCCCTTCTCGGCGTAAATAAGCATGACTCTCCACGTTTTCCTTTCTTTTGTTCTGCTTGATTAATACTTTCATTATCCATTTTTATCTCTGTGTGGTGTGTTCCTCCATCCGTTTGCTCAAACTTGTCAAGTAGTTTCTTGGGCGATCATGGTTCTCCACAGCTTCCTGCCTGTTATCTGTCTCAATAATACTTGCCCCTTTGTGATTTCCTTTTTATCTTGATAGTACTTGTTCCTCCATCCATTTATTCACGCTTTTAAAGTACTTTCTTGGGCGATCATGGTTCTCCACAGCTTCCTGTCTTTTGTCGGTCTTAATAATACTTGCCTCTTTACGATTACTTTTTGTCTTTGTGGTACTTGTTCCTCTATCCATTTGCTCAAACTCGTCAAGTAGTTACTCGGGTGATCATGGTTCTCCACAGCTTCCCGTCTTTTGTTGTCCGCGGTAATACTTGCCCTTTCATAATTTCTTTTTGTCTTTTTTGGTATTCTTTTCGCTATCTATCAAACCGGTCGATCAGGCTACTTGCCGCTTTCACTTGCTTCGCTTGCCTTTAATGTGTCCTGTAAGTGTTAGATTCTCTTAGCCTTCCATCCTCATAATGTGTCCCAAAATCTTCAGCGTTCCCTTTTCTTTTTCCTATTGTCCTTAAATCGTTTTCCTTTGCCAAATTCTCTGTTCACGAAATTCATCAGTAAGGCCATATTTGAATTGTTTTGGTAAGCTCAATGTGGTGTAATGATTAGCAAGCTTGTCTCGCTAGAACAATTACGAGTGAGTAGGGAGTTCGATCCTTACTGGGTGCCCCAAACTTTTGGCCTTGTGCCGCATCTAAGCTACGCTAAGAAAAGCACCATATTTCGATTCTCGCAAGTATTTTAATACACATTTGCAACAAAATTATCCGGCATTCGTTTTTAGGTGAGTTTACTCAGTCGTCCAGCGCCCCTTTCTTCATTTTCATTAATATTTTTCGTCCTTTAGTGCCTTGCTTATTTTCTGAAAAATATTTTTCAGTAATCCTGCGTGCCTTCGGATTTATATAATCCTACTAACTACTGTAAATTCCACCAATATATATGAGTTTATTATATAGGAAGAAAAGGAGTAACTACCGACACCGAGGTTCGAGCGTGACTCTGTACTTATGAATATATGCTTTCCACCAGGTGTATAAATAGCGGTGTCAGGCTACCGACTGCAGTGATTATTGAGTGACTATTGAGTGGAACTATCCAGTCGAATTAGTTTGAATTATTTAATCCCTTTATTATATATTGTCATATAGGAAGAAAAGGACTAACTACCGATACCGAGGTTCGAGCGTGACATTCTGGACTTACGAATATATGTCTTCTGCCAAATGTATAAACTGCGGTGTCAAATACTGACTGCAGTGATTATTTAATTTTATTATTTTGGAACTATCATGTCGAATTAGTGTGAATTATTGTGCGTCAATGTTTTGGGATTTTTTTTAGAATTTACCGGCCGTTAAGCCGAGTCGCAAGACTAAATTATATTCACTGAAATGGTTAATGAATATGGTTGATTTTTATTTCTTTGTTCTTGTTAAGTATTTATTTGCGGTTGTAATTAAATACTGTTTTATTTAACATTGAAGTCTTGAGTTATACTTAATCATTAACGGCCACCTTACGTCACAAAAGAGAGTAAGTCAAAAAGTAATGTCAATTACATACAACACTTGTATTTCTACTGAAGCACCTGTTAGGGTCCCAGCTATGGATAAATAGTGAACCCCCAAACAAAAACAACACTCTATGAACGTATAAAAATACATTTTTATAGTAAAAATACTAGCAAATCATTTTTATAAAAAAATACCTATTTATAGTAAACTGATCAACAATACCTTTTATCTGCAGTTGAAGCCATAAAATTGTGTTCAGAATATTTGCATTTCAGCATTAAATAACCCATAGAGGTGTTGATATGCCCCTAAACAAAATCAAACAGCCAACAATACCTACTTATAATTAAACTACCAACAATTTATAGTGACATTACCAACAATACATATTTAAAGCAAAATGGCCAACAATACATTTTCTATAATTGGAGGCAAACAATTGAGTTCAAAATATATTTAGTTGAAACCATAAAATTGTGTTCAAAATATTTACATTTCGTCATTAAAAAACCCATAGAGGTGTCGATATGCCGCTAAACAAAATCAACGAAACAGCCAATATATTAATCCATATAATATCCTACAGTTTCTTAAGGAAATCAAACTGTATTCCAAAATATGACATCCCCAAAACTACAACATAAAAATACATCACCGCCTCTAGTTATTATGTCCACACAAACATGTATATACCCAAAAGCTGAGTATTATCTACCATGTATTCAGTTGTGAAAGCAGAATAACATATATCATATTTTTCTTACTTCAAAGCTCCTAAAAAATTTAAATTTCGGAATTAAATGACTCATAAACTAACAAATCAAATCTAATAAAATCTCATCCTGCAATTGACAATATTAAAAACAAAAAGCGATCACTGCTGGAATCATTGCAAAAAGATATGAGAGTATGCCTGTCCAAAATTTGAACTTGCAAATAAGTAATTCTAAAAAAAATGTCACGTTCAGATGTCTTATTAAATGTTAAATTATAATAAACAGAAAAGTAAATAATGTTTTTTTTTTAAGAATTTTAATTATTTTCTTTTTATTACAAATTATAATAAATTGTTTTGTTTGTGTTAATAAATAAACAATAAAAAGGATTTTTTTTTTCGCTCATCAATTTAAGTTTGCCGCAGAAGTTTAACTCGAGGTTCGAGTGTGCAGTTCAGCCTACTTTTCTTTGTTTCTAAATTTATTACTTTGTTTAGTTTCTGAAAGGCATCTTTCTCTATTCCGAGCGCTGTATAACATAATTGTCATTGTTAAGTAATAATTAGTGGCCACCATAGAGTTATAATCACTTTTAAAATCTTTTTTGATCATCATAATTTAAGTTTGCCACGGAAGTTTAACTCTAGGTTAGTGTGCCATGAGATTTAAAAAAAAAAAAAAAAAAAAAACGGAATAGGCTATTCTGTCGGTCCCAGTAAAATAGACAAATACGTTTTTAAGCTTATTTTACCGGTCTTGGTAAAATAAACCTTATTTATTTATTTTTGGAAATTAAATTTTTTATTACTATAGTGGCAGGTAATGTTAAAAATAACAACGCACAAATTTAACGCAGAAGTTTATTTTTACCATCAATTTTTTTCCTTGAATTTGAAATAGGTACTTCCACTAATTTCCGATACCTAAGGTTTAAAATTATTTTTTAAAAATGAAAAGGCTTTCTTGAAGCTTTCATTTTTAGCTTTAATTGAAAGCTAAATTATTAAATTTACTATTTCTAATAAGCAAAATACTATGGTGTATTTCAAAAAGAAATTATATTGACTGGAATCGATTTTTTTTTTTTTTTTTTGCTAAAATAGTTAATTTTTTAGTCGACTTTCATTGCAATACAATTGTCTTTATTTAAAAAAAATCTTCCAAAAATAAGATATGTTTTTTGAAAATTTGTTGTTGTTCTACGGAAACTCTATCTATAAAACATAATTGAAGAAAATGACGTGAGCGCCTTTTATATAATTTTTAAGTACTCAGTAATCTTTAAAATGTTGGGAAATATTCTTCCTAATCTAATTTTAGGAATGTTGACTTTAAATTAAATATAGTCATCGCGCTTATTTTCTGATAATGTCGTGTATGGTCGACCATACTTTCAAAAATAGGCACGTTTATATACATTTAAAAAATTCAAAATTATTTTGAAAACGTTGGTGTTCGGTGGCTGGTATTAATCTTTTCCATTTGTGATTAGCAAATATAGTTTTCATCTAATCTAAATGACTGAAATTAATACGGAATTTTAAAAGATTTAAAACTCACGAATTTTCCTAATTAAAATTTTAAAAGAATTAAAATTGAGAAAGATTAAAACAATTATTGTAAAAATTCATTATTCATCGATTAAAACAATAGTGTCCTTAATATATGTTATTTATAAAAGAAATTAAATGTTTTCTTAATTAAATAATGCTATAGTTTTATTGTATTTTACAATTTATTTTACGATTCTTGGCAGATTTTCGGTAAATGATGTTGTTGTTTGACAAAAACAAATTGATGATTTAAATTCTCCAAGGAGTCCTACTTTTAACTAATATAAATATGAAAAGGCTGAAATTTTAATTTCTCAAATTTTTTATAAAATTAAGGAAGTTGGGGTAACAGATAGAAAAAAAAATATATATATATATATTTAGCAAGGTTTTCTAAAAATAAAATTTATAAAATAATTTAATTCATTTGTGAAAATCCAGAAAGTTTCTTTAAAATCCGACAATTATTTGATTTTTGTAAAAATTTCCAAATAAATGTGTTTGTTTTTTTACTGTGAAAAAGACGATAAAACATCCTATAGTAATCTTTAGTCAATCGCTGACGAAAAAAAAAGAAAAAGATTTTTAACCAAGATTATGAACGTGCTAGAAAGGATTAAAAAAATTAATAAAATAATAAAAAATAATTTGGTCTTTCCTCTTAATAATAACATAAACATTTTGACAATGAAACTTTATTTTTTATTATTTTTTCAGTCTTTGTTTTATCATTTTTAGTGGAGGCACCTAATTTAAAATCTTTTCCACCATTAACTGTTAAAACATAAGTTAGAATCATTTATTCATCATCAATTATTAAAAGAAATTGAATATTTTAGGCACTTCAAGTATAAGTCTCTGCAAATCCCAAACTTTCCCTTGGGAATGGTTCTCTTGCAAATACACTTTAAGTAGACCCACTGAAAACAACAGTCACAGACCACAGAATCCATATTGTTCAAGTCCTGCTTACACAGCTCACACAACCACTCTGCTGGCGATCTTAAATATATTCTTAGTTCTGAAACACTATTTATATTTACCGGCAAAATACCTTTGGTGTCTATTTTATTATTAACGGCAAAATAATATCGAAAAAGATTGGGCTATGGAAATAACCAAACTTAGTAAATCGAGTAGTAATTTTAATGAAGTGATGAAGGACTACTTTTTATTGCGGATTAAATAAGAAAAGTGACTGCCTGTGATAGTATAAATGAATCGATAATTTATGCAAAGATCAAGCAGTTGTTTGATGATCTTAGAACTAATTCTCCTTTAGTCGCAAAAGATATAACAGGTCCAAATTTTCTTGATCCAATTTATATCTGAATTTATTTCTTTGTTCATTATCTATATGTATATTTATACATTTTTTTAAAATCATTTCATCGCGCGCAAGGCGATAATGCTACTTGGTCGCAGGAGGTTACCGGGAGGGGAAGAGAATGAAAAGATTTTAGTGAGAAGAAGTGAGGAAAAGAATGATGACGATTGATGTTACACTTAAATTTTTGAAGATTGTAGGTGGCAGGGAAACAAGAAATCAGAAGGGTGATCGACATGCGAGAAAAGAAACTATTAGAACAGAAAATACGGTTGTATCTAGCTAGTTCAACAATAAAACGGTGGGACCTAGTTGCCAATCTAGTAGTAGGCTTAAATTCATGCAGCCGAGGTACTAAAGAGATAAGCTAATCAGAACAAATGCCATGAAAATAGTTATAGAAAAAACAGAAGGCAGCCATGTTACGACGGTAGGAAAATGATTGGAGTCGAGATGCCAGGACAGGATCAATTACATTACAGACTCTTTGAATTTTGTAAAGAATTTCGATATATATATATATATATATATATATTTGCAGGAATAATATGGAGAAAATAATAAATAATAAACACAATAAAAATATTAAATAAAAACAATAGAAATTATAATCACACGCCTCCGCAAAATACCAATAATAATTGTAATTGTTAAAATAAACACAACTGCCCACTTAATGCTAAATGTTTAACTAATAATATAATATATAAAGCCACTGTATCAAATAAATATGTAAATATTTTCGTCAGTATTAATACTGACGAAAATATTTACATAGGAGCAACCGAACCCACATTCAAAGAAAGATTTAAGAATCATAAGATGCCGTTTAAAATAGATAAATAGGCAAATAGTGCAACATTACCAAAATATATATGGAGTAAAAAAGAAAATAATATCCCTACTAAATTTAAATGAAAAAATATTAAAAAATTTTAAATTTATATAATAAAACCAATAGGAATTGTAGACTGTGTTTAGAAGAAAAATTAACTATACTAACTTTTAATAACCAAATTATTAAATAAGAAGAATGAGATAATGGGTCGATGTCGACATTTTAACAAATATTTACTTTGTTATTTTAATAATAATATAACATAATACAACAAATACAATATTAGATATAATTTAATTAATAATATAACATAACAATTTTAATACAAACCATACATAAAAAAAATCATAATTGAAAAAAATTATAATCTTGAAGAAAAATTTGCAATTCGATGAAAATTTTACAATTGGAAAAATTATGACAATTTATATTTTCGAACACGTAAACAAAAAAAAAAAAATCAATGACATTTTTTTAAAACAAAAGTAAAACTCATGAACGTATGCGTGTACACAACAGATTAAAAAAAAAATTGAAAAAAAACAATTTTTAAATTGGAAATAAACTTATTCAAACAACAGACCCCATGAAGAATGAACAATTCCAAGAAACTTCGAAGTCGGGGAAACAACATCAAAAATTGATATTTACACATAAGTAATTTTATATATATATATATATATATATATATATATAAATCAAAAAAAACTTTTTGACTTGCTTAAGTCAGTAAAGTCAATAAAGACACAAAGTGGTTTTTAGGGTGTGGAAAAAAAAGAAAAAGAAAATTACTAAAAAACGAGAACAAAAGAAAAAAGTAACCAAGAAAACAGTAGATAACGATTGACATTGCATTTAAATTTTTGAAGATTAAAGTTGACCGGTACGCATGGAGCCGGATGGGTGTTCCACGGGCAAGAAGTGTAAGAAAACAAACTGTTAGCGTAGAACTTGCGGTTACATCTAGCCAACTCAGTTTTTAATTGATCAGGGAACGTCGCCAGCCTGGTAATTCGCTTAAATTCAAATAGTCTAGTTACCACCGCGAAGACCTCATCAGAACAATTACCTTGAAAGTATTTGTAGAACAGGTACAGAGAGGCAACTTTACGGCGTTGGGAATGTGACAGAAGCCGAGATGCCAGATCAGTACCAATAATATTGCTGATTATCCTTTGGATATATTCAAGGATCTCTAAATATAAATCAGGAGCCCCAGACCATATGTGACAGCAGTATTCTAAGCATGGACTTATAGACTTATAGATATGTAAAGATAGATTCTGGAGAGAAAAATTGTCTCGTGCGACACAGTGAACGAACTTTCTTAGCAGCTGACCTAGCAATGGGTTTAATATAATCTTTCAGCCGAAAACGTTAGCCCGAGAAGGCGCAACAAATCACTCTCCTGAAGGTTAGCATCAGCCATGCGAATGGGAATCAAAAAGGCCCTCTCAGATGATTAATAGAGAGCAGCTTAGTTTTGGAGGTGTTAAAATTAACAAGCGATCTTTTGCCTCATTTAACAACAAATTGAAAGTCGTTTTTTTTACACCAGCCGCCAATTTTAACCTTATCGAAATGATCAGCCTTACATGAGTAAATGGCTGTATCATCAGCGTAAATAACAAGTTGAGAGTTGTTATCATCGGAAAGGTCGTTAATGAAAATCAAAAACAAAGTAGGACTGAAGATAGAGCCCTGGTGGACACCTGCATTAGTACAAAAGGATCTAGAAGAGTGGCCGTTCAGGACAACTTTCATTTCACGTTTTGATAAGAAAGTTTGTATCAGTTCAAAAGACTGACCGTAAACTTTTCCAGTAGGGTCACCAGACAAGACCGGATAGGGCAGCAGTATTCAATGCACGGACGAAATAAACATATCCAAGATGGATTCTAACTAGGAAAAATTGTCTGGCACGACACAGTTAACCAACTTTCTTTGCAGCTTGCTATTTATTTTGTACTTTACTTTTTGTAAATGCGTTTATATGTAGATTCAGTGTTGCTTAGAACGAATTAACCTTATTTATATATATTTCAATTACTCGTGTAACAAAGAATTTGATTAACGAATAGGGGTCCGGAACTGATTATATTTGCATATAGAAACTCGCTGTACATGAGTTGATACAAATTAAAACCACAGCTACTTCACTCAACACAGCATAATATATATATATATATATATATATATATATATATATATATATATATATATTGATATATATACGTTCGTCTGTATTTTGCTAAAAATAAAGTATTATATTACATTTCTCAGTTCCCCACTCATTAACCAGTGGTTTTGCCATCTATTGCTAGCTAATTTCGATAAGCATTGAGTGTTCTATAAAATGGGAAATTGTGTCAAGCCTAGGCGGTCTGACTGATATCATATCACAAGTATCAATTGCGGATTATTATTCAAGGAAGTCGGCATTATGATTCTTTTGCGAAAAGTCGACTTCCGTTCCCAGATTGCAACTCTTAGTCGTAAAATGTCGGTTAGCAAATGATTATCCACAGAATATCAGTTTTGCAATTTGTCATGGCTTTCCGTTTTAAGTTTTTTTTTTTACACCCAAAAAAGCCAGCGCAACCACTTTGTTAAAAGCCCTTCACTAAACGTTGTGTTGTTGTTGTTGTTGTTGTTCTTCTTCTTCTTCTTCTTGGCCTCATTCCTTTTTCTCTACCACGTTCTTTTTCTTCTTTACCACATACCACAGCGGTTTTCTTCATTGCCCCATACCTCTTGTTCTTCTTTATCACATTCTTCTTTTTCTTTTTCTTCCTCTTTTTTTTATTTTCCTTCTTTTTCTTCTTCTTTACCTCATTCTTTTTTAACTACCACGGTCTTTTTCTTATTTACCACATCCCACTTTTTTTCTTCTTTATCGCATTCTTCTCCTTCTTTTCTTCTTCTTTCTTCTATTTCTTTTTTGTTACCCCATTCTCTTTTCTCTTCCGCGTTCTTTTCTTCTTTACCACTTACCATTTTTTTATTTTTTTATATAGAATTCTTCTTCTACTTCTTTTCTTCTTCTTTTTCTTCTTCTTTTTCTTCTTCTTCACCCTTCTTTTTCTTCTTTAGTATATACCACTTTTTTCTTTACTCCATTCTTCTTCTTCTTTTCTACTTCTTTTCTTCTAATTCTTTTCTTCTACTTCTTCTTTACGTCATTTTTTTCCCTACCGAGTTCTTTTCTCCTTTGCCCCATACCTTTCTTCTTCTTCTTCTTCTTCTTCTTCTTCTTCTTCTTCTTCTTCGTCTTCGTCGTCGTCGTGTCATCGTCGTCTTCTTCTTTTTTACCTCATTCTTTTTCCTCTTCCGCCTCCTTTTCCCTTTTTACCACATACCTCTTCTGACTTCTGAGGCACGGTGGAGTAATGGATAGCGGCTTGGATTGAGGAATCGGAGAGCCAAGTTCGAATTCCAGTCGAATCCATTACATTCACTTACGTGCTAACACCCTTGGGAAAGGTGTGAATCCTCTTTCTTCTCCCTCCAGCTATGGGTAAATAGCAGGACAGACAGGGTTCTATAGCCTTGGATGGGAACTGGTCTAGGAGAAGAAAAACTCTGAATTCAAAGCCTGCTCTTAGAGGAGGGTAAATGGAGTCTCTCTGAGCCTTGGTTGGCAATCCATTTAGTGTTAGTGTAACGATAAAAACACCCTTGATAGCCCTAGCGAAGTATCAAGAATTCAGCTATTTGACAAGATTATGAACTACACCAATCAAAGTATTGGTGAGTTCAATCTCGGCTGAGGCCGCAAGATGATGATGTGCCATGTGTCCTCGGTTAGTGATTCTTCTGACTTTTTACCTCATTCTTTTTTCTCTACCGCGTTCTTTTCCTTTTTTACTGCATAACTCTTCTTCTTCTTTTTCTTTTACTTCTTATTTTTTACCTATTCTTTTTCTTCTACCGCGTTCTTTTCCTTTTTTTGCCATATGCCTCTTCTTCTTCTTCTTGTTTTTCTTCTTCTTCTTTCGTGTCCTCCTAGTCTTCTTCTTCTTTTTCTTCTTATTTGCTATATTCTTCTTTTCCAACACATTTTCTTTCTTTCGTTCCTTTCTTCTTTCATGTCCTTCGTTTTTTTCTTCTCTTCTGAGATCGTTCTCCTTCTTTTGTTCTTCGTCATTCATCTCTTAGTTTTCTGCTTCTCTCGAAAATTCTTCTCCTTTCATCATTTCCTCGTTTTCTTCTTCATCCACTTCTGGCTTATGGCCATATCACATTGAAACATTGCTTCTCATCCGATCACCAGAGAGCAACGTCGAGCCTGGTCACTACCTATATGAGTGACCGCTTCGGAATAACAGATGCACTAAGCTAGGATGTGCAGGTGTTTTAATGGATAACGGCTCAGAATGAGAAATCAGATATCTTAGTTCAGAGCCTAGTTACGCTTGAGAAAAGTATCAATCCATATTTCTACTCCAGCTATGGGTTAAATAGTGGGATTTATGAACTCGTATCTGAAAACATTATTATCTCTTAAAAATGGTTAGTATATTATTCACTCGAAAAAAAAAGTAGAATTATTCTTTCAATCTCAAAATATGCTTTGGCATTAAATTACAGTGTAACCCGGATATAAGAGACCCGGATATAAGAGAAACCCGGATATAAGATAGATTTTCTCTGGTCCCAAAGTGTTCCCATACTTACCTAAACAAAATAGACCAAACCCGGATATAAGAGAAACCCGGATATAAGAGACTTCTTCTCCGGTCCCGACAACTCTCTTATATCCGGGTTACACTGTACACAGACATGGTTCTTCTTCTTCTTCTTTTTATTATTATTATTATACTTTTATGTTCCGTGTCCCTTCAGGACGTAGGCGATCATGGCCCTCCACATCTTCCTGCCCCTTGTAGCTCTTAATAAGTTTTGTCTTTTATTTTTTTCTCCCAGACCCTGTTTCGTCATCCACTTTGCTCAAGGCCATTAAGTATGTCGCGCGTTGCTTTTCTCTGTCTCTCTTTCCCTCTATCTGTCCTGTGAGTATTACATTTTCCAAGCCCTCCTTCCTCATTTCGTGCCCCATAAATTTCAGCTGCCTCTTCCTGGTGTTAAGCATAATTTCCGTTTTGTTACCATTCTCTCCGAAACCGCGTTGTTGCTCACATGTTCAGCCCATGGTATCCTCATCATCCGTCTGTAGAACCATATTTCTGTTGCTTCGAGTCTCTTCTTCATCTTTGAGGAGATTGTTCAACATTCGCTGCTATACAGGAGGAAAGATATCACGTAAGAGTTCAATACTCTTTTTTTTGTTTCCAATGAAAATTTTTCTGTCTCTTAATACTCTCCTTAGCTTTTGGAAGGCATCTTTGGTCATCCCAATACGTCTTCCGGTCTCAGTGTCGCACTTTCCGTCCTCTGTTAGAACACTTCCCAGATATTTAAATTGCTGTACTTGTTTGATCTTAATATCCCCGAAATCAAATTTACAAGGTTGATAAGCCGTAAAAAACAAATCAATCGATCACCTACTTATTGTTACATTTATCCTCCCCCTGCCTTTTCTCCTCGTTTTTCTCCCTTCTTTTCTTTTTCTTTGTCTTCTACTTCTTCCTCTTTTTCTTTTCCTTTTCTCTTTTCCTCCTTACAAATAAAACCATTTATTTTTCTCTTCGCAGTCGTAGTTTTACACATATCGCCATGACAAAAAAAAAACTAAGCACCAGATGACATTGTTTACTTCTATCAATATTTTTCACGTCGTCAAAATTGGTTCCTCCCTTAAGAAATAGTTTAAACATGCTCGCCGAAGTTAAACAACATTCTACCGAATTAATATCAAATTGGCGACCCACTGAGAATCTTTGAACAAGTTAATAACTTTTAAATCATTCGTGGAAGTTGACGCTGAATGTTGGTTTTTACATTCAAAATGAACAAACGCTGAACGATCGTGGTTTTGGTAAAGTATTTTCTTTTTCTTGAATACAAATTGTATTATTTTTGAGCGACAGCGTTCCTAGCTGGCGGTACGTGGAAACAGAGAACGCGGCCACTCCTTCTTTTAGCAGGCAGTCGTCCTGATTAGTTATTTGGTTATTAACGGAGTGCAACTGCCTGTCCGGCTTTCTGGCGAAAGGGCAGGGAGAACCGACGTCGAAACCCTCTTTTCCTGGGTTTATATCAGCGTTTCTCAACCTTTTTAAGCAACACCACACCAAGGAGCAAAGTTTTTAAAGGCTATACATTTAAATGTTATGAAATAAAACCACAAATTTTGAATTAAACAAAGAATGTTGAATACAATTATATATATTTTAAAAAAAAGCTTAATATTCATTTATAAATAATAAATAAATAAATAATAATATTTATTTATAAAGAAACATTTTAAACTTATTTTATTTTATACTTATTCCCATTTTCATGCGAATATGTATACCGAGTGTAACAACAAAATTGTCCAAATAGGATATATATATATATATATATATATATATATATATATATATATATATATATATATATATATATATATATATGAAGAAATATAGTGTTAAGATGTGCTATATTTATGGGATAAAGTGCTCAATATCAGTGAACATAGAAATGCAACACTTAGAGGCGACAGTCTGTTTCATCATGATATATATATATATATATATATATATATATATATAAATATTATGATATATATATATAAAAATTATGAAAATAAAAGGTTATAATTTTGAATAATATTATTTGCTCTACTCGTTATTGAGCACTCTTTTAAGAATAGTGTTTTTGGTTATCAGAATTTTATTCCATCTGTACTTACCCTGTACTTTTATATATATATATATATATATATACATATATATATATATATATTGTCATCCACAGACAGTTTCGCTGTATCACAGCTCATCAATGTGGCTAGACATCCAATTGCTACAAGCCGGGATCGAAACCCGATTGATTTGGCAGAAATTTTTCCCCTGAGCTATCAGTACCCGTTTGGGAGGGAGGCTAATTTTTACGTACTTATTCTGAGAATAAACACGCCAATATATATATATATATATATGTGTATGTGTGTGTGTGTGTGTGTGTGTGTGTGTGTGTGTGTGTGTGTGTGTGTGTGTGTGTGTGTTATTTTTGTGTATGTCTGTGTCTGTGTGTGATGCGGATAAGATTGTTAAACAGATTACTAAAAATTTGAACAAAAATTATAATCTATAAAAAAAAATATCGTCACTGCGAGAGTGAAAATTAAAAAAAAAAACTTATAAATAATTTATTAGGGTGAAATTTTCGTTTAGGTATAATTTTCATTTAAAACAAATTAAATCCAGGTTGCTAAATCCGATGATCGACACACACACACAAGCACATAGTCATTCACACACCCATACATACACACACTCACACACACATGCAAACACACTCTTACACACTCTCTTACTTACACACACTGACTCACGCGCACGCACTCACTCACACATAAATACATACACACTCACACACACACACTCACAAGCACAAACTCTCAGACATACTCACTCATACCTATACATACATATACACACTAACTCACACTCATATACACACTCTCTCATACACTCACCTACTCACATCTATACATACACACACACTAACTTACATACACATACCCTCAAAGACACTTACTAACACACCTCACAAAGACATTTACTCACACACACAGTCTCACAGACTCACGCACAGACATATATACAAACACATACACACACTCGCACATATATATATATATATATACACACACATGCACACACTAACTCACACATACACACTCAAGCGCGCGCACACACACACACACACAAACTCACTCGCATACGCATACTGTCTACTTATACTCGTCTTTCATCTAAACCCACTTCTGGATAATTTCTCACTAAATCTGGCGGAATTTCTTTCCTACATCACATTTCCCATGTTGGTGAACTCAACACTTTTTCGAAAGATTGTGGCATGAAATGAAAAACGGAAAATATCTTTGGTATAGATCAGCACCACCACCACCACGCCCAACCGCCGTCCAAACAGACAGACACCTCTTTACAGGCTATTGTCTATTGTGTGGTGAGAACTCTCAAAAACATACAACTCTCTCTCTCTCTCTCTCTCTCTCTCTCTCTCTCTCTCTCTCTCTCTCTCTCTCCAGCACAGGCCACATCTGTCTGTGTAAGTGTGTATATGTCTGCGTGTGAATGTGTGTATGTGCCACATACCTTCAAGAAGAATGAAATCATGAGTACCCACAGCTTCCTTCCTTTAGATTATATTATATTGACTTTGCGGTACATGTTCTTCCATCCATTTATTCGAATTTATCAAGTTTCTTACCCGTTGTTGTCCTCTGCGTCTTTTTGCTTTCGATGGGCCCTGGGGGTGTTAAGTTAGAATTGGAATAAAACAGTACCTAACCTATTCTAATGGATTTTTATTCAATAAAAGTTAATCAGTAAAAAAAAGAGCGTTACTTTTGCGCACCATATACACACACACACATACATACATATATATATATATATATATATATATATATATATATATATAATATATATAGTGAACTATAAAAGTGAACCTTTTCGGCCTAGTTGAACTATAAAACAGTGAACCTCTGAGTGTTGACTTCAATGTTTATATATATATATATATATATATATATATATATAAAACATTGAAGACAACACTCAGGCTGTTTTCATGTTGGACGCTCTATATATATATATATATATATATATAAACATTGAAGTCAACACTCAGAGGTGACAGGCTGTTTCATGCTGGACGCAATCGTCAGGCCGAAAAGGTTCACTTTTATATTCATATTTACATACCCTCTATCTCTTATATTGAGCACTTTATCCCATAAATATAGCATACCTTAAAACTATATTTCTTCATTTATATATATATATATATATATATATATATATATATATATATATATATATATATATATATATATATTATTTGGCAAACATGGATAAACGTACCCACAATAAAACGTTTGTCAAAAGGACGGTTATTCCTATGACATCGCTTTCTTAGCTACATTCACTCTTTGGCAATGTTTTTTGTTTTGTTTTAAAGAGCAATTTCTTCTTGAGAAATGACACAAAAATATTAATTTTTTTTTTCTAAGCATTCCACCCCAAGCAAGGCAGGAAGCCACTAACACGCAAGGGGTTACAGAGAGTTGGAGCGAGAGCAAAGAGGAGTGATAGAGGAAAGGATAAAGAGAAGGATAGGGGATAGATCAGAGCATCTGGAGACATCGATTGACATTACATTTAAATAGTTGGAGAGCATAGCTACCAGGGAAACAGGAAAAGGGGAGGGAGTTCCACAGGCGAGAAGTGCGAGACATGAAACCATTGGAATAGAAGAGACGGCTATATTTAACAGTTTCGACAGTGAAAAGGTGAGAGCGAGTTATTTCTTAAATTGTTTATTTACAAAAATAATTTTATATTGACAACATTCTAAAAACTAATACAATTAAACCAAATTCAATGCAATATTTATCATTTAACAATTTAGAAATAAATAAATTTTATTCATTAATTTATAAACATTTATTAAATTACTAAAACAAGTGTGCCAACAATAAGGAAATCCTTGTTATTTACCATTTTATAAAGTTCGAATCAATTAGTCGATGTTTTACCAACAATTCCAGTAAGGGAATTTCCTTGGGTAACATACATCAACATATATATATATACGAGGGTCATTCAATAAATAAGGTGAATTTTTCGGTATAAGGACTTCTAATACAGATAGAAGCTTACTTTTTTTATTAATTTATTTTTTTGTTTGTTTTTTTTACTTCTTTTTCACATGGATTTAATTTCTTTTGCAGATTAAAAAAAACTTTGAGAATATTTGGCGATTAACAAAGATGGCCGACCAAGAAGCATGCTTCAGGATTGAACAGCGGTCAGTTATCAAGTTTTTGGTTGCTGAAGGGTGCAAACCAGTTCAAATTCATAGGAGAATGTCAATTGTGTATGGTGCCACATGTTTCAGCCAAAAAAAAATGTCTACAAGTGGGCTTAATTGTTTAAAGAAGGACGGAGCCGTGTTGAGGATGAAGACAAGCCTGGGGGGCCTACAGAAGTGAGGTTTCCTGAGGTGATCGAATCAGTCAATGACCTCATTCAGTCTGACAGAAGAACTACTGTGAACTGCTGAGGCAGGTCAAAGAAAGACAAAAGAACAAAATGCAGGGGTCATCAGTCAGAAGGAGTCATCTTGCATCATGACAACGCAAGGCCTCACACAGCAGCCCAAACGGTGCAGACCATCAACGAGCTGGGCTGGGAACTGCTCCCTCATCCCCCTTACAGCCCAGACCTTGCCCCTTCAGACTTTCACCTGTTTGGTCCCTTGAAAGCGTTCACGAGAGGCACGAAGTTTAAAAGTGACGATGAAGTCAAAAGTGTTGTGAGCGACTGGCTAAGACATCAGTTCAAAGATTTTTACGCTGAGGGATTACGGAAGCTTGTGCACAGATGGGAAAAGTGTGCGACAGTGCTGGGAGACTACGTTGAAAGATAAAAAAAAAAGTAAGCGTCTATCTGTATTAGAAGTCCTTATACCGAAAACTTCACCTTATTTATTGAATGACCCTCGTGTATATATATATATATATATATATATATATATATATATATATAAATTAATTGATTTAAAATATGTTTTTTTTCGCTACACAGTTCTAACCATGTTTCAAAAATGAAAACTAAAAAGCCCCGAATTTAATTTTGTGATTAAATTAAAGACATTAGTTCCATTTCATCCTCAAGCGAATTTAATATTAATTTATAATATTAATGCTCTGTAAATTTACATTGAGCACTATTTTGTAAAAATAAAAATATCTATAAGAGCACCGGATTATATATCTTGCTGTTTTTCTTTATATATATATATATATATATATATATATATATATATATATATATATATATAGAAGGATGAAAATGAAAAGTTTTAAACTCGGCCAAAAAGTTCTTCCCCAAATTCTGATATTGATTATCTGATCAGGTTTTTGGGAAGTGGTTCAAGGGCTAAACATTTTCCGCACCCCCTCGTATATATACTAAACATTAGACTAAGTTATTATAATTATTTTTATTAACGATATTGCTATTTCATTTATCACATTGGGTCAAGACAGAGAATCAATTATTATCGTTGCTTATTTTTTTTTTTTTTTTTTTTTTAGTAGTTCAATTTAATATTCACGTTGAGTAATGGATAACGGCTCGAATTGAGGAATCAGAGAACCGAGTTCAAATTCCAGTCAAGTTCATTACATTCACTTACGTGCTAATGTCCTTGGGAAAGGTGTGAATCTAATTCTTCTCTCTCTCTCTCTCCCACCCCGAGCCACGGATAAATAGTAAGGTAGACCGGTTTCTATAGCTTTGGGTGGTAACTGATCTAGGAGAAGGAAAACTCTGAATTCCAAACTGCATATAGCCCTGGTACACAAGTAAAGAGACGACAATGCAAATTAAAACGAAATATAGAAAACATCTTGACTGCATAAAAATCTCAAATTATAAAACACAATTACGTTATATTTGATACGCATCGTTTAAGAACTCTTTTTTTTTTTTTTTTTCTTTCTGTCTGGAAACGATGCACTTGTGGACACACTGTCACTCCTTGGGGCCGAGCTTCCTGAGCCTGGGTGTGAACTGGTGAATTTGTGTAGGAGTCAGCTGCTTGTAAAAAAAAAAAAAAAAAAAATGTTCCCTACCCTTTCGGCTCGTTAATTTTCTGTTGCTAAGATGGAACTCAAAGATGTCCGGGTAAAGAGGCGTAGTCTTCATGGTTCCACATTCCATAGCTTTTAATAACCAACTGAGGGGTTATTATGTAGGACAGTATTAAAGTAACAATGATTTAGTTACTCTATAAGCGTCTCACAGGTGCCAAACAGAGTTTTACAGTACAATCTAAAGATATTTAGTATTTTAATTTGACAGTTATCTCAATTTGTTTGCGTGTTGTAAGTGTAAACATATGATCGAGGCCTTCACGCTTTTAGTAACTGGACAATTCACCCCCACGATGTGCTTCGATTCTCTTTGCGTCGATGCTTTTGTTTGTTTATTTTATTTTAGTTATTTTGTTTATTTTATTTTAGATATCTATTTTCATTTATTCTTGTCCGTTTTCAATTTTCGATTTTTACATATATATATATATATAGAGAGAGAGAGAGAGAGAGAGAGAGGTCATGCTGAGTAAATTTACGCCCTGGCTCTTGCAACATTTCACCTTTCCTGACAGAACTTCTGTTATTCTGTGTGGGATATCTACTAACAAAGTGATGGAAAGAAAAAGAAAACGATTCTAAATGAAATCGGCTAGATTTTAAAAAATTAGAATTTCCAGCACCCCTCGTTTGTGCGCATGTGCAGTCACACCAACATAACAAATTTACAACGAAGAAATCCTAAATCCTAAAGGACGAAACGCGTCACGAGAAAACTTTTTCCACTTTGTCATACATTTTCCCCAATATTGTTCTTTATATATATATATATATATATATATATATATATATATATATATATATATATATATATATATATATATATATATTATATATATAACTTTTGTCGGAAAGTAAATATTTCTCCAATAAGACTTTCTCAATTTCTAAAGTGGTTGTCATTAATTTCTCTGTTTAAAATAACAGGCACGTTAGTACCGACTAAAAATAACTTTTATACTACGAACACACACATACTCACATACACACAAACACACACGCAACTGTGTATATATATATATATATATATATATGTGTGTGTGTATGCGTATAGATAGATAGATAGATAGATAGATAGATAGATAGATAGATTCATAGATAGATAGATAGATAGATAGATAGATACACACACACACCTGTCATCTGTTTTTCTTTGCGTATTTCTATGATTTTCTTACGGCTTACCTTTCTGTCTACTCAACTTCGTTTCACTTTCTTTTCTCCTTAATTTCCACAATCGACGTTGCTTAACTTCGGTGATCTTACCAGAACCGGTGTTTCAACATGAGATGGCCGTAGGCCATACCACCCGCCAATCCAAGTTTACACCAACGAGTATTCCCAAAACCGTCATCCACCTATGTACTGACCAGGATCAACGTTGCTTAACTTCGGTGATCGTATGAGAACCGGTTTTTCAACATGACATCGCCGTAAACCATGACAGCCGCGAATCCCAAGCGCTCATCCACCCATGTACTGACGGCAATCAACGTTGCTTAACTTAACGTTGTTCGTACGAGAACCATTGTTTGAACGTGATATGGTTGTAAGCCATACCACCCGCCAATCCAAGGTTCACAGCAACGAGTATCCCAAGTGGTCACCCATTTATGTACTGACAAGGATTATCGTTGCTTAACTGCTTACGGGGGCCGATCTTTTAACGTAATATCGCCTCAAGCCTGTTTATTCCGGGACACGAGCCAAAACAGGTGGTGTGAAACGTGAATTACGTCTCATGTTCTCTCGGTGGGTAATTTCCTTATTTGCGGCTGAAGAACTGTGGAGAATCACTGGTAATTATTTGATGAAATTGGTAGGCTTGTCAGGGAATAGCCTTTTATCACTGTGGTTAAAAAGACCGACGCCCGTCTGCTTGACTACTTAACGCCGGCGTCTAAGTGAATGAGGGATTGGTGAGAAGGGGAGTGGTTATTTCACTTGACTGCCCAGGGTGTGTGTTTAAGGAGACTTCCTTTCCATTTGTCGATCAGGTGACATTCCAGGTCATCCTCAATTATGTGCTGTGTCACTTCAGGACGTGTGCGATCAGAGATCTCCACAACTTCCTGCCCATCGCAGTAACGTTCCATCGTCACAAACCATGTCCTGACTCTAGTTATGTTGAACTACTGTACTCTCTTTGGGCGTCTGTTCGGATTGAGGTTCATCCTCAAAATGAAACATATATACGATCCAATGCCAAACGTTCTACAGGTTTTGATAAAAGCAATGCATAACCTATCAGATCGGGTTACCCAGTCCGCTCAGGCGACCTCCAATTGAAGATATCAAAAAAAGATATAAAAAAAATCAAATTAATTATCTATTATAAAAAAATTTAAGGCAGCCAACCTTATCCTCAAAAATAACAACGCACCAACTAAGTCAAAATTACAAAGAACGAACATTATCTATGAGTTCAAATGCCCCAATTGAAAAAAAAAAAATTCATTACACACCGGACTCATAAATAATTACATCGGTTACACAACCACATGCTTATCCAGACGTCTTACGTTACACCTATCTGATCACAGCTCCATTAGAACCCATTTAAACTCACACACAAATTTACCAGACTCCATTAGAAACATACTAGTAGAAAACACAAATATATTAACTGCATCCACCTGCAAAAAAAGACTAAAAATAATGGCAGCTTTAATAATAAAAAAGAAAAAGCCAACTCTTAACAATGTTAACTACAAAAAAGCCACAAAGTGCTAACCGTATTCGGAAATTAAAAACATCCCTACTACACACTAAGACATACACATAACGCACACACTCAATTAAGCTGAAAAATCGAATCATCCTTGATAATGGCTAAAAGTATAGCCGAAAGCGCTCGGAAATATAAAACATTTGGACAGTTCTTACACACCCTTTGTCCAGAAAAGAAAGCTCTTGTTCGAACACAAGAAAAATTAAATAAAAAGCTTAACCGTAGTACCTTGTCTGTCGTTTTTAATGAAACATGTATAATTGAAGATATCTAGACATGACTCCGAAGTCGCCTTAGCTGCGTCATCCTTCCAAAAAACTACATTTGTTCTGTTGTTAACTGGGGCAAAGAATGGCCTGTTAATTTTAAAGCCTCCAAAACAAAACTGCACTCTATTAATCATCGGAGGAACCTCTTCCTGTTTTCCATCACTATGGCTGATGCTAACCTCTAGAAGAGTTATTCGATGCGCCTTCCCGGGCTAACATTCTCACCTGACATGAAGTGGAAAGATTATATTGAATCTATTGTAGGTCTACTACAAGGAAATTTGGTTCACAGTGTCGTGGTAGACAGTTTTGTTCTCTCCAGAATCTGTCTTATATATCTATAAGTCTGCCATTCGTCCATGCTTAAAATATTTCTGCCACATATGGTCCGGTGCTCCTGCTATAAATTTAGAGACTCTTGATAAAATCCTAAGAAGACTCTGCAATATTATCGGCCCTGACCTGGCATCTCAATTTCCCACCACTAGTAAAGTTGCCTCCCTGTGCATTTTCTATAAATACTTTCATGGTAATTGTTCAGATAAGCTCTTCGCTATAGTATGTTTAATTGTAAATATTCATTGGGATTAGATTTTTAAATTTGTTGTTTTATTCCCCTCCCCCGACAAACAATGAATTGTACATATGGGGACTAGTTAGGACTTTCATAGAGACATTGCGGTATTATGGTGAATGTAGTAAGAAAAGTAAGTAAAAATGTGTTGTTGTGTTAGGAATATTGTTGTCTGTTTGGGTCAGTGTTTGTGGCTAGCTAAGTTTAACGTTAAGAGCGAAGAAGACCGTCCTTTTCCCCCATTTTGGCCTTGTGCCACATTTCTGTACATAGCAGAATAAATATCGCTCTTCGCTATGGTACCTAGACTTTATGAATTTAAGCACAGTACTCGACTGGCGACGAGGTCTCATCAATTATAGTTGCATTGTCAAGATGTAACCGTAAGTTCTATGCTAGCGGCTTCTTTTCTCGCACTTCTCGCTTGTGGAACATTCGTCCGTCTCCATGCTTTCCAGTTAAATTTGATCTTCAAAAATTTAAATGCAATGCCAATCGTTATCTAATGTCCTGATTACTCTTCTATTGTTCGAGCTTCTTAATATTCTTCCACGCCCAGTAACCTTTTGTGTCTTAATGGCTTTACTGTCTTGGTTGGGGTGAACTCTATTTAAAATAAACGTGTATGATACCCCTACTGCATCCATGTATGAATCTTTTTATCTATAATTCTCAAAGTGTGTGTGTGTGTGTGTGTGTGGGTGTGATCTAATGTTGTTTATGCATTTCCACAGTTTTCAATGAAATTGTTTTTGTTGATAGATAATTCTTCAGTGCTGGTTTTGAGTCCAAATTTCACATTCCCCTTCTTTTGGCCAAGCTTCAATCTCTATCAAGTGAGGTTACCTTTTCCATTGTATAAAGCCTACTACTACAGTTTTAATGCGTTGCTTTCATTGTCCTTTATAGCCGTTCCCAATTTAAATTTTTTATTCTCCTGCCAGTTTTTGCATTGCCTTCACCATTGTAATAAGTAAGCTTGCTTTTTTATTACTCAACATTTATTTTTCCAACCTTTCCTAAAATTATTCGAGCTTAGTGATCCCTGTAGCTTTACAACGTTCTCTTCTGGTATTTGCCCACGCATTCCATTTGACAATTCATAATTGTCTAAGACATGCCACCAAAGAAAAGAATTTACCTAGGTCGCAGAACCGCTGCCACCAGGTTTGCCATGCGGATAAGAGATAACGAATCGTCTTTAGAATGTTCAGTTCACCTGTCTCTAAATGCCTTTCGGAATGTTTCAATCAGAACCACTGAGTCCGAAGATCAACGTAGGCATTGGCTTTTCAAAAGAGCGTACCTGAACGCTTCTGCACGTGAGGCTGAAAAGGATGATCAAAGACCTCAACGGCTGAGGAGAAAGGCCTCTTCAACTGCTGCTACGCGTGAAGCTGAAACAAGATTGAGAACGTAAAAACGGCCCTTTTCAGCCCCACCCCCTTCAAATTGTTACCCCGCCCCCATTTCGGAATGTGCTTCAGTTGCACCCAATTGTTGTTACTAATATTGATCTTTGCGTGGGCTTACTTTAACTTAAACTGCTTCAATTGAACGGTAGAAATTCCCAATAATGAAAGACCCGAGAATGTTAGATCGAAGATATGTTATTATGGCATCAAATGACAATTGGGAAAAAATCTTACATTTTGCCGACGCGTTTCGTCTTCGAGACTTTTCAAGACAAAAATGAAATCGAAATGTCTTTGTTGTTATTGTTACATTAAAAATCCAAATTTAAAAAGATAGACGCTTCTGTCTAAGCCTTTTTTTTTTTTTTTTGCTTAATGTAAATTACCTTTATAGTAAGGGATTTAAAAAAAAAGAAATAATGATAATAATAATCGATACAGCGAAACAATCTATGGATGACAATATATATATATATATATATATATATATATATATATATATATATATATATATATATATATACCATGGAATATTAGTGTTTAAGCCTTTTTATTATATCCTTACTCTGTCCTAGACATTGAGTTCTACCTGGATCCTTCCTCTTGGAAAAAATTTTTTTCTGAAAATATACATGTATGGGAATTTTTTTAGATATATTTTTCATATGTATGTATATTTTCCACTAATATTATCTATATATATATATATATATATATATATATATATGTGTGTGTGTGTGTGTGTGTGTGTGTGTGTGTGTGTGTGTGTGTGTTAAGATGAGAACGAATAGAAACAAATTTCAACGTTCGTAACATTTAATTTAGAATATTACATCAAAAATGTATAAAATCACTATATATATATTTGCAGTTGTGTTTCGATGCGCATTCAACCCATATAATATATTAGGATGGCAAGCAAATGAACGATTTCATTTACAATGCCTTGTAATATGCGCATCGAAACACGACTGCAATTGTGTATTTCATTTTTCTTTTGATGTTTTCGATGTAATATTCTAAAAAAAAAAATATATATATATATATATATATATATATATATATATATATATATATATATATAATATATATAATTTATCTGTTATTTTTTGGATACAGTAATGATTGACAGGAAGTTCTCTATGGCTGAACGGTCATAGCAAAAAATATAACTTTATTTTATTGTGGTTCCTCATAGGAATACAGGTTTGATTCCTCTTGGAGAAGTCTTATTTGCTACGAAATTTATTCGAACATTCAGGCAAGTAAATGTAATTAATACTGTTTAATTAAAGAATAGAGCATTTAGTCAAATAAATGTATCCATAAAAATGACGTATAAACAATATATATATATATATATATATATATATATATATAGAGAAATAGAGATATCAGATTTATTAAGAATCGTAAAAGACAAGATACTGCGATTAAGCTTTTATAGTTACATTTCCTTGTCTTCGAACAAATGTTTTCTTTTCTGTACACAAAGTGTGTAAAAACTGTCGAAAAGTTTTATATATCCAAACGCTTTCGGCTTTTTTTTAGACATTATCAAGGACGATTTTTACTTTCCTAATTTTTATTTTTGTCTGAATGTGCCGAGGAATATATTATTTTCCAAACATGGTCAGCACATTATGGCCGTTTTCGTAGTTAATGTTATTGAGTGTTGGCTTTTCCATTTTTGTTATCAGGGTATCCATTATTTTTAGTCTTCTTTTTACGTGTGGATGAAGCTATTATACTTGTATTTTCTACTAAAAATGTTTCAATTGAACTTTTTATATGTGTTTTTTTGTGTATTTAAATGAGTCCTAATTGAGCTGTGGTCATTTTAAGGTGTAACGTAAATCGTCTAGATAGGCATGTAATAGTACATATATATATATATATATATATATATATATATATATATATATATATATATATATATATATTAAGCTTATAAGATTCCAAAAATCTTTATCTTTACAGAAATCTGAAAAAAAGTAAAATTCAAAATATATAAACCATTTAACTAAATAAATGAAAATATTTTTGTTCCCTTGAGTCACATAAACTAAAGGATAAAGTTAAGGCTAACAGCTTAAATTCGCACATATACAGTGAGGCACAATAATTGCTGTATGTCTGAACTATTAATTAACGGGAGAAATTTCTTTTTCGTCTCTTAATAAAAAATGAGAACATTACTCCATTTGTAAAATAAATTCTTCATAAAAATTTTTAAGTATATGCAACTAACCTTATAGTTATATATTCTATTACATGTTTAAAAACGGATATTTAGATAGATAGATAGATAGATAGATAGATAGATAGATAATCAATGGATATATAATTTTATATTATATATAGATATCTAGATAGATGAGAATGGATAGATAGAAAATATATATAATAATAGATAGATAGATAGATAGATAGATAGATGATATGATATATTTTTATCCCCTAAATAGATAGATAGATAGATAGATAGAAATATTCATTTTTGAATAAAAACGATTAAGATAGATAGATAGATAGATAGATAGATAGATATATATAGATAGATATATAGATATATATATGGAAAAGAAAACCCATAGATAGATAGATAAATAAATAGATAGATAGATAGATAGATAGATATATGGATATGAAAACCCATAGATAGATAGATAGATAATAATATAGATATAGATAGATAGATAGATATGATATGGATATGAAAACCCACGGTAGATAGATAGATAGATAGATAGATAGATGTAGATAGATATTTAGATAGATTTGAACAAAAGAATTTTTTTGTTAATAATGTTTAGAATATACATGTATTGTAATGTCATGTGATGTCTGTCCGATTTTTGTCAAATATCGCTTCTTTACATGTCACTTGTAAAAGTGTCCAGTATCGCTTTTGTTAGTTTTGTTGTTGTTTTTTTTTCGGGGGGAAAACGAAAGAGAAAACTCCCTCCACCCTTCAAGGGTGGAGGGAATTTTTTTTTTTCTCTTTCTTTTTTTTTTTTCCTTCTCATAATCCCTAATGAACTCCGAATGTAGTGAGATATCGGAAAATTTATATTCAAACTTTCACCAGATACCGGGAAATTGGTTCGAAATTTAGAAAAAAAAATAAACAAAGACTTCTCAAAGAATCCTTACAGGTATACCTCAACCTACGTCGTTAATTGGTTCCAGAGGTCATGACTTAAATCGAAAAACGACGTAAGTCGAAATAATCATACAATAAACTGCAAATAAGCACTCCTTATTGTCTATTACAGTATTTATGATATGTACGTACGGACAAGTTTTTTAGTATCCTTATTAAAGGAAGATAGAAAATTACTATGTTGATGCATATTCAATTTATTACGAGTACTTTCGACATTAGCACACTATCATCATCAGGGTCTTGTTTGCTCTAAGACAAAAAATTATTGTCGAAAATAATCGGAATAAAATGAATACGCATGAACATATAATTTTTTTTTTCCATTTAATAATTTAAAAAATCATTATATTGTTAAATAACCTTATTAAAATAAGTAAACCAAACTTGTCTAAATTATTTAATGCGATATATCTTAATGAAAACATTTTGGACAAAATATACGCAACATATATATATATATATATATATATATATATATATATATATATATATATATATTTATTCCTTACCGTCTGTGACAACGTCAGACACACAGACACAAAGTTGCATTACCACCAACACACACACTGTGGTATTTTTTAATCAGTTCTACCCAAGCAAAGCGATAATGCCACTAAGACGCAAGACCAACTATTGATTTTGAAGAGAATGAGAAGAAAAAAAATTAGAAACCGAAACCCAATCCCAAATCGGAAACAAGGGATAAACCAACCATTTCTATATTCAAAGACCGTATTCCCTGACGAGTGAACGGAGAAAATGCTGGAGGATCTGTCTACGAAACTCTAAAGTCGGAATTTTAAGATAACAATAATTAGCTGAGTGGCAAATATTGTTATATTTGTATTAATCCCATATATATATATATATATATATATATATATATATATATATATATATATATATATATATATATAATTATTTTTTATTAATCTGACATTTGATACACACACACACATATATAATATATATATATTTATTTATTTTAGGATATTAAAACAAAAACATGTCAAAAATCACTACAAATTATGGAGGCATGGTGGAGTAATGGATACCGACTCGAATTGAGAAATAGGAGAGCCGAGTTCAAATTCCAGTCGAATCCATTACATTCACTTATGTGCTATGAATCTTCTTCTCTAAAGCCCACCAGCATAGCAGGACAGACCGGGTTCTTGGATGGCAATTGGTCTACCGCAGAACGAAATGTCAGCCTACTGCGGGAAAAAAAATCCGTCAGTCATGTATCTTTCGATACATGACTGACGAGGCATAACCTAACAGACTGACACAATTACAATCATGTTTCAACACTACAAATGTGTCTCTTTCGTTCGAGCGAAAGATTAATTAAATTTCAAAAGCAGAGAGAGAGAGAAAATAAATGGATTTTTATTAATCCGACAGTGATATATAAATATATATATGTGTTTGTGTTTGTGTGTTTGTTTGTGTGTGTGTGTTTTGTGTGTGTGATTCAGTTCAAACTATGTCAGTTTCTGAAAGATTTGAATCTTTTGACTCAAAACCAAAAAAATTTCATAATTTGTGTCAATTTCATATCTTGTCGAAGCGTATCTTAACGTAAACAAGTAATTGTCATTTTCATAAGTCCATTTCATAATATATGATGTCATTTGTTTACGCTTGCAGCAGATATGAGCGTTCGAGAGAAATCATGGAAAATTTGTAGTTTAAAAACAGTAATTCGACCTTCCTAACCGGGCCCTTCCTCTGTAGCTAAATAGTATAGCACGTCAGGCTACCTGACGATTCCGTGTAGGATATAGGTTCGATTCTTGTCGGAGGATACATTTTCTATGAGATTTCTCGGACATTCAGGCCGGTAAATGTTGTTAATACAGTTTATTATAAAAACAGAGCATTTACTGAAATATTTGTATTTATAAAAATAACGTATAAAGAGAAAAAAATATATTATTATTATTATTTGTATATGTTATGTTTTCTGCTTTGTATCCTGTAGAGCCGGGTCTAAAATTTGCTCCTTAGGCCCTATAGGAGAATCATTTAATTCATAGAACTTTTCATAGTATATGAGATGTTCCTAGTAGGGCGATCTTCTGGGCAATTTGTATGTTGATGTTACCTGGGACACTGTTAGTAAAACTCTCCATTCCTTTTCTCGTGAGGCCCAGAGCTCCGATTACTATTGCTACAGTGTCAGTCTTCATTCTCCACATCCTGTTAATCTCGATCTCCAGGTCCTTGTATTTGGATAATTTCTCGATAATTTTCATGGAGGTGTTTCTCTCAGATGGTACTGTTATGTCAATAAGCATACACTTCCTGAATTTCTTGTCTTTTATGATAATATCAAGTCTGTTGGCTTTTATTTCCCTGTCAGTTTGAATTGGCATGTCCCAGAGGATAGTTACATCGTTATTTTGGGGAACTGTGTCTGGTTGGTGGTCATAGTATCTCTCAGTGGTTTTGATTTTGTGCTTCTGGCATATCTTCCAGTACACATATGTCGCTACTTTGTTATGTCTGTGGGCATCCTGAGATAATATCATCATATTTTCCGCAGATCCTGCATTTCGGGTTAGTTCCATCCTTGATTACGTGACAGTGATAGGATCTAATTCCATTATACTTTGGTTCTGGGCTGCTAAGCAAATTTTAGAACCAAAGCTATGTTTCAAACTTCAAACTGGTGCTCCTCAGCCAATTATGTGTTTTCTATGGGTTCCACATCTTCTTCTTTCTTTGGTTTTAGATATTTGCCATTGTTTTGCTTTCTGTTTTACTCATTTGGTCTAAATGGTATTTGCTTCGCTTTTTTTATCGAAGAGTGCAGCTTCTTTGTTGATTGAGTGGATTTAGTATTTTACTATTTGTAAGAGAAGGTCATTGGTTTTTGTGAGGTAGACTTCCACTACAATTGTTGTAGTTTTTAGATATTATTATTATTATTATTATTATTATAAACTTAAAAATCTTGAGTCGTGTTTTGAAATAGCCTCGTCAGATCAGGATTTTTATATGGATGTCATGCGTGACGCCAAACCCGTTCAGAAATATCTAAACTGACATTTGTATACAACCACTTTCTCAGATCAATGGCTGAAAATGTCTTCGAATGAATGAAGCCTTATCAAGTGCTGTCCTTCTTCGAACCTCGTGACCTGGCCGCTACATAATCACAAGCAAAGAACTGTACCAAATAACAGAAACCACATCACTTGAGGACTTTAAACAAGAGTAACAACTAAAACTGTAACTTGAAGAGAAAAGGATGACATAATCAAGATTTTCACGTTATACACTATTTCAAACAAAAGGTAAGCACCCCCCCCTTAATATTGAGGGTGAGAATAGTGTAATGAATAGCGACTCGGAATGAAAAAAACAAAGAGACAAGTTTCAATTCCAGTCGGGTTCGTTTTAGACACTGATATTATTGGGAAAATCCTGATCCCCCGTCCAGTTACAGAGAACGTTGACCAATCTCTTTTAAGCAACAAACAAAAATGATTACAGTTTGCCAGTCACTGCCACTGAGCGGACAGGGAAATCGCCTCATCCTTACTCCTATGGCATCCTTCTGAATGTGTCTTCTCACGAAAATTGTCTTTCCCAGATACCATAGCTCGGGAGTCGGGGTTGTACAGTGGGGATCTGTGGACAATACAGGACCGAACAGTGTGGAAAGAGATTTGTCAATGGAGTTCTGTCCAACCATAGGGAGGACGAAGGATAATGATGATAGGGGTTAAAAAAAAGGGAACTTGTATCTGAAAAAAAAAAATTGTTAAACCAATATTTACTCGGAAAAAAAAAGAATTATTCATACAACCCCAAATATATTTCGGTTTAAATAAATCAAAATGGGTTGATAATCCATAAAAAATAATCAACCCATCTATGCTGGAAAGAACGATAACAGCTAGCGAACATGAAAAAACTAAATTCCTGACAAACTGTTTTAAGAGAAAGATTTCATAAATTTCAAACGACGGCATCACTAGATTCTCAGTCAGTGAATGCCTAATGTTTCCTTAGAAGGAAACGGCTAATATATACCATTAACAATGCAGATGAGAAGAACAGATACTACACTTTGATCTCAGCCTAAATGTCTGGGAGTTAAGAAAAGCATAATTTATATAGCACTGGCTGCTCGGTCAATGAATGCCGCATGTTTCCTTATACAGAAACGGCTAATATTACCATTACTAATAAAGCTGAGGAAACAGATACTACAAATTTGATCCCAACACGATGACAGTAGAAAAAAGAAAAACCTAAGTGGGTTTGCACTGGCTGCTCCAGTCAATGAATGCTGAGCGTTTTCTTATAAGGAAACATTAAATTCATATTATTTTGAACGTTATTTCGAATAAAAAGTGCATTAAGATATATATATATATATATATATATATATATATATATATATAAATATATATATATATATATATAAAAAATATTATATGTTTATATATATATTTATTCAATTATTATTATTATATATTTAATAATAACAATAATATTGTACATGGGGGTGGTGAGAAATTCTTAAAAATCTTTGCAATATCTATTTCCGTTTTATTTTCTGTATTTGTTATCCTCTGTGTTTCCACGTCGTCACACGTTTCCATAACAATAGCCCCTTTTACTTAAAATCAAACTCAGGAGATCTCCTTTTAAAAAAAGAAATATCATCTGACATATGAATAAATTCTTTCTCTCCAAGCCCGCCATCATAGACGGCCATACATCGCTGGCACACACAATGTAACACGTACGCACATTGTGTATATCAATCAACACGACTTGACGCTTTGAAGCCGAGATTCTTAACGTTTGTAGTTGAGATAAAGTCATTTCGTATTACGCGTACTCATCGTAAGGAAAGAGTTGGGTGTGTCTGTAGAATTCGCCTCAACGTTCATAAAACGCGAGAATAAAGTCAACATCAAGGTTATTCAAGTGTCAAGTATGAAAGTCTCGAGCTTACGAGACTAAATAGTCTCGTCAAATCGAGACTTCCATATGGATGTCATGCATTTTATTCAATTTAATTAGGAAAAAATCTAAACTGTCGGCTGTATACAGCCAGTTGATTACAAATGGCGAGTAAGACGTGTAGGTCTATGCGAGGACCATCTGTCTTCGAACCTTGTGATCTGGTGCTACAGAATCACAAGCAAATTACTGTAACGGATAACAGAAAACCCTTCACTTGAGGACCACCAACAGCAGCAACAACTAAAATGGATAGCACATTTAACTCGAAGAAAAAATAATGGCATAATAAGAGATTATGAATACAGTGCCCACCAGTACTAGAAAGAGTGATAACAGTTACTGGACTTGAAAAATTTATTTCTTCTTTTAGTGAGATTCATATTTCTTTGGATCTCGTGAACTTGAGAAATTTGACAAACAGCAAGAACTAAAATGGATGGCACATGTAAATCGAAGAGAAAATAATGACATAATCAAGATGTTGATGTTCCACACCAATTCAAACAAAAGGTTAGGAAGGAAACCGCCATCGATACAGGAAAGAAAGATAACAGCTAATGGACTTAAGAAACTGATTTTATAGACTTAATAGAAACGACATCACTTGAGGACTACCAATAGCCGCAACAATTAAAATGGATAGCACATTTAACTCGAAGAGAAAATAATGAAATAATCAAGATTTTGATGTTCCACTCTACTTCAAAGAAACGTCCCCATAAGTCCCCATAAGTACTGGAAAGAGCGATAACAACTACTGGACTTGAGAAACCTGTTTTCCTGAAAATTAATTTAAGAGAAAGATTTTATTAATTTCAACTGAAAATAGTACTGGCTGCTCGGTCAATGAATGCCAAACGTTGTCTTATAAGGAAACGGCTAATATTACCATATATATATATATATATATATATATATATATATATATATATATATATATATGTGTGTGTGTGTGTGTGTGTGTGTGTTTCATTAAAGACGATATACAAGGTACTGCGATTTAATCTATTTAATTTTTCTTGTGTTAAAACAAGGGTTTTCTTTTCTGGACACAAAGTGTGTAGAAACTATCCAAATGTTCTATAATTCTGAACACATTCGGCTATACTTTTGGCCATTATCAAAGATTATTTTTATTTTTATTTTTTAACGAGATATATGAGTTGTGTGCATGTTTCTAGAGTTATAGAGATGTTTTATTTTCCGAACACAGTCAGCACATTGTGGCCGTGTTCGTAGTTAATATTATTAAATTTTGCCTTTTTCTTCCTTATTATTAAGGCTTGCATTATATTTTTTTTATCTTTTTTTTATATGTAGATGAGGTTATTATGTTTGTATTTTCTACTAGTATATTTCGGATGGAGTCTGGTAAGTTTGTGCGTGTGTATTTAAATGAGTTCCGATGGAGCTGTGGATAGGTGTAACGTTTTGCATCTGGATAAGGCCATTAGTAGTGTGACCGATGTAATTGTTTTATAAGTTCGGTTTGATCAACAACACAGTTCCTTAAGGGGCATTTGAACTCGTAATATTTATATATATATATATATATATATATATATATATATATATATATATATATATATATCAAAGTATATAATTGGTATATAATGGAATGAATTCCAATAACCAACAATTACTATTCTTAAAAGAGTGCTCAATACAAAGTAGAGCAGATATAATTATTTTTTATAAAAAAAAATTTATAACATAAATATGTTAAAACGATGAAATAAATTGAATAACATATGTATTTTTTCTTTTCTCCGCAGTAATTTTATAGTTTTTAAACTTAATTGTGATTAAATTTGGATTTTAAAATTGGCAGTTTTTAATTTTAATATCAAATTTTTCTCATATAATTTAATAATTATTGGCTAGAAAAAATTCTTTTTTAATATTACTCGTATTTTAAAGATCTGAATATTATTATAACATGATTTCGTTGTCAAGCTTTTGAATCTTCCTATACTTGGGTTTTGATTAGTCATTCTAGCTTTTGTAACAACGTTTTCCCCTAGCGAAGGATCGTTAATTAATTTGAAACGTTTAAAACCATTTATTTTACATTCAACATCATCACTTGATAAGACACCGAGGGTGCTGAAACAAAATGGCTAATTTTGTAGTGATTTTATAACATATTTATGTTATAAATTTTTTTAAAAAAAATAATTATATATATATATATATATATATATATATATATATATATATATATATATATATATATATATATATATATATATATTCTGTTTTATACGTTATTTTTATAGATACAATGTATTTCAGTTAATGCTCTGTTTTGTTTTTTTTGTTTTTTTTTTTTTAACAGTATTAATTACATTTACCGGCCTGAATGTTCAAGAAATTTCATAAAATATAAACATTCTCCGACAGGAATCGAATCTGTATTCCTATACGGAAACCGTCATTTGACGTGATGTGCTGTACCATTTAGCTACAGAGAAGCGTCTGGTTAGCAATATCCGGGGAGAACGCATGTTTTCTACGAAATTTCTCGAATATTAGAGGCCGATAAATGTAATTAATACTGTTTAATTAAAAACAGAGCATTTACTTAAATACATTGTATCTATAAAAATAACGTATAAACAGAAAATATATTAAATAATTGTCGGACTTACAATAACAATTAAGACAGTCCAGAAATTTATTATTAAAATGGTTCTGGTTAATTCTGGTTAATAACAATGAAATAGTATAGTAAATAATACCAAATTAATTACCGATACTGTTCGAATTGCAAGCCACCTGCTTCAATGCTTTGCTTTTTTATTATGTGTGTGTGTGTGTGTGTGTGTGTGTGTGTGTGTGTGTGTGTGTGTGTGTGTGTGTGTGTGTGTGTGTGCTGATGAGGACAAAAAAGTGGGCTCTGGATATGTCTATGATGATATTTCCATGTATATTCGCCCTTGCATGGAGTATTGCTGCCATATATGGTCTGGAGCCCCTTCTAATTGTCTCAAGGTCCTTGATAAAATCCAAAAACCGATATTCAACGTAATTGGCCCTCATCTGGCATCTCGTCTGCAGTCGTTCTCTCACAGATATGCCGTTGCCTCCCTCTGTCTTTTTTTTACAATTACTTTCACTGTAACTGCTCCGATGAGCTACTTTCGCTAGTTCCCAGACTTCATGAATCTAAGCGTTCAACTAGGCTGGCATCTCGCTCCCACCCTTACAGTTGTTAAATGTAGCCGTCTCTTTTACTCCAATGTCTCGCACTTCTCGCCTGTCAACTCCCTCCCCTTTTCTTTGTTTCCCTGATAGCTATATTCTCCAACTATTCAAATGTAATGTCAATCGACGTCTCCAGATGCCTTGATCTATCCATTATCCTCCTCTTCATCCTTTCCTCTATCACTCCTCTTTGCTCTAGCTCCAACTCTCTGTAACCCCTTGCGTGTTAGTGGCTTCCCGCCTTTCTTGGGGTATAACGCTTAAAAAACTTAAAGATATAATGACATTATCTAATTATTATTTCTCCTGCTCATCCGACCTGCAAGAGTTGCCATAATGCACGTCTGCTTCCAGAAGTCTCTTCAGGTTTTCCAGTATTGAAAAGCAGACATGCCACACAATTTGGGCGGTCGGGGAGAGATCATTGTTGTTATACAACGCTTTCTCAGATCGAGGTTTTAAAATGTCATCGAGCGAGTGACGTGTGCAGAACTCAGCGTGGATCATCCTTACTCGAACCTTGAGAACTGATACCACAGAATCCCAAAGAACTGTACAAGATAACAGAAACAACATCACTTTCAACAGCAGTAACAACTAAAAGAAATAACACATTTTTTACAATGATTTTCACCCTGACCAAGGCATCGTAGCTACTCGAAGTAGAGCGTTACAGAGTAAGAGGCACAGCTTATGCGGTTATGTGTGGAAGACAACAGTTAACCCTAGACTTGAACACGTAACCCGAAGAGAGAGTAATGATATAATCAAGATACTGACGTTCCACACGAAGGAAGCTCACTTTAATACTGGAAAGAGCAATAACAGTTACTGGATTTGAGAAATTTATTTTCTTGAAAAATTGTTTTTAAGAGAAAATCTGTAAATTTCATCCGAGATCAGCACATCTCTCTCTACTTTTATTTCTCTATCTTTGTCTATACACCTCTCTCTCTCTCTCTCTCTCTATCTCTCTCTATCTATCTATCTATCTATCTATCTATCTATCTCTCTTTTATCTGTCTCCACTTCCCTTCTCTCTCTCTCTCTTTTATCTGTCTCCACTTCCCCCTCTCTCTCTCTCTCTCTCTCTATCTCTCTTTTATCTGTCTCCACTTCCCCTCTCTCTCTATCTCTTTTTATCTGTCTCCACTTCTCTCTCTCTCTCTCTCTCTCTCCACTTCTCTCTCTTTAAATTCGTCTCTCTACTTCTATCGCTGTTTCCATCTGTCTCTACATATATTTCTATATATTTCTCTCTCTACTTCTACCTATTTCTCTTTGCACCTCTCTCTCTACTTCTTTCTCTTTTTTTATCTGTCTCTACTTCCCCCTCTCTCTCTCCTCTCTCTCTCTCTCTCTCTCTCTCTTTCCATCTGTCTCTCTACTTCTATCGCTGTTTACATCTCTCTTTACATGTATTTCTCTATCGTTCTCTCTCTACTTCTACTTATTTCTCTTTCAATCTCTCGCTCTACTTCTCTCTCTCTCTCTCTCTTTACACTTCTTTCTCTCGCTACTTCTTTCTCTTTTTCTATCTGTCTTCACTTCTCTCTCTTTTTCCATTTGTCGCCACTTCTCCCTCTTGCTACCTCTCTCTCTCTACTTTTATCGTTGTTTCCATCTCTCTCTCTTTCTCTCTACTATTATCTCTCTCTATTTCTCTGTCTACCTATTTCTCCTTCCATCTCTCTCTTCCTCTTCTTCTATCACTCTCTCTTTCCATTTCTCCTTCTACTTCTATCTCTCTCTGTCCTTCCATTTTTCTTCATGCCATTTATCTCTTTCTCTCTCTCTATCTCTCTCTCTCTCTCTTTCTCGTTCGTCATGTGACACTCCATAAGTCATACTTATCTCATTCTCTATCTACCTTTGTCTCTCTTTCTTTAAGTTTATGCTTTTATCTTTCTTTCTCTCTTTCCCTATCTACCGATATATCTCTTTCAATGTCTCTCCTCCACTTATCTTTTGTGTCTATCTTTGGACACTGAATCTACACTCACTTACTTCCGCCATCTTTCTTCACAGCCGACATTTCTATTCTCTTTCATTCTCTCCCACTCTCCCTTCTGTCCATATCGAATTCGGGCCCTAATTGAAGCATTTTTGCTTTTGTCAAATGCGATTTAACAAGTCGGAAAAAGACGAATAAAAAGTCTATGTTTAAATGCGCTAAAGAAGGCGGAACGTCCCGGATGATAGTCACAACGAGGCCAATGAAATGAATATTCAAAGGAATTCAAAACATTTTAAAATGTTGAATAGTAAAATAAAAATTAAAAAAAAATCCGGATATTTTATTGTATTGAGTTTAAATTTTGTCTCATATATTTTACTTTTTTCTTTTGTATCTATTTCACTGAAAGGTTTTCTGCAAGAAATTCATTGTGAACTTTTAGAATTTGCTGACTAAATGATATTTTCCATTTAAGATTTTCTAACGCATACACACACACACACATACACACATAAGCAAACAGACACACACAGAGCACGTGAGTGTGTGTGTTCAAATTTGTTTCACTTTATTCATATGTAAGTATCTCATTCTGTTCATATATATATATATATATATATATATATATATATATATATATATATATATATATTGAATTTGTAGGTCTGATGAATTTGATCGTGATTACGATTCTAATGTAAT
>CAHIKZ030001519.1:170000-202500 GCA_903632075.3 Acanthosepion pharaonis | reverse complement strand
TTTTATTGAATAAATTTCCTCTTTACTATTTCAAGATATTTTTGTGTAAGTTCGGTAAAAAATATTTGTTAAAATGAGATGTCAGTGTTATTTTCATTTTTGTGTAATTATGACTACAATTTATTCATCGCACCCTGTATATATTCTAAGTATGATTTATTGAATTTTAAGTACTTTGACTTTAAATTTACTATAGTTACTGCTCTTATTTTCTGATAATGTGTTATATGAACGCCCGTATTTACAAAAATTTGTACGTTTATACACAAACAAACAAAAATTCCAAATTCTTTTTAAAATATTGCGGTCGCTGAATTGTAGTAAGCTTTTCCATTTATGATCAATAAATATATTTTTTTACTTAATATCAATATCACCTAACTGATGCAAATTAAGCAGAATTTTAAAAATTTATATATATTATTTTTTTAAATAAATTTTTGTAAATCAATGAGTTTGTCACCGCAAAAAAAAGACGCTAAAGGTTCCCATACTAATTTATGGTCACCCGATGACGCAAGAAAAAAAAAATAACCAAAATTTTGAAGGTTCTAAAAAGAATTAAAAATATGATTTAATAATCAAAAAAATCCTTTCGTTTTTTCTCTTAATAATAACAGTAATATACTAATATTTCACGATAAATTTCCTATACTAATTTTCTTTAAATCAGAACAACAAAATTTTGATGATAAAACATTGTTTTTATTAAGTTTGAGATATTTTTTTCATCATGGCATGCTCATTTTTAGTGAATCTTTGATTGAAACTAGTATACACTTATTGGTCTGTATCTGTGATAATGTACCGCAATCCAGCTATATTACTTTGAGTACCATCTTCTCCAAGCCTTCTTTCCTCATTGTGTGTCTTACATTGTGTGTTTCGTCCCTGGGAAAGGGGTCGTCGAGTGGAAAATAATTTATCACCCACAACGACGCGGAGACGCTAATGGACACTATCGAGGCTGGAAAGTGAGGACTGGGTAGCTGCTTCCCATATATGGCAGCAATAATAGTATCTTTATAGTTATTCTTATTTGTAAAATCTGCGATACTGATTAGCCTTATTAATTTTCACCATGATTCATTTCACTTAAGCTGGGTGGAAAGCAATGTTATCCGCGGGAGCTGCGTACATGAAACGTTCACTTCATTTCAGAAATCGACCAATCAGATGTTATCCGTTAGATATGTGCTTAAGTTGTTTCCAAAACGAGGCGCATTACTATTCCGAGTGTTGAATCATGACGATGGAAAGATAGAACGACATGCACAAGTCACGAATATCTGTGGGTGTAATGGTCGAATTGAAGAGATCGATCAAATTCTTTTTTGTTCTCTGTAAAAGATTGATTTCAATTAACAGGTCTCATTATTCTAATTTTATTTTACTTATTTTAGGAATTTTTTTTTTTTTCGTTCAATGTAATCAGTTATTTTGTACTTTTAATGGGTCTGGTTGTATCATTTGCTTTTCTTTTTCTTTCTTTTTTTAAGCATTTCACCCCAAGCATGGTGGAAGAGCCACTATCACGAAAGGGGCTACAGAGTGTAAGAACAAAAGTAAAGAGGCGTGATAAAGGAAAGGATAAAGAGGACAGGGAATAGATCAAGGCATCTGGAGATATCGATTGACATTGCATTTGAATAATTGAAGATTATAGCTATCGGTGAAGCAAATAATAGGAAGGGGGTTCCACAGACAGGAAGTGCGAGACATGAAGCTATTGGAGTAGAAGAGACGGCTACATTTAAATATTTCGACAGTGAAAGGGTGGGGCTCAGATGTCAACCTAGTAGCACGTTTAAATTCACGCAGTTTGGGAACTAGCGAAAGTAGCTCGTCGGAGCAGTTACCGTGAAAGTATTTGTAGAAAAGACAGAGGGAAGCGACGGCACATCTGTGAGCGAGCGACTGTAAACGAGATGCCGGATCAAGGCCAATTACATTGCATATCCGTCTCTGCATTTTGTCGAGGCCCTTAAGGCGAACAGCGGGGGTTCCAGGCCATATATGACAGCAGTATTCCATGCAAGGGCGAATGGTTGATTTATAGATTTGAAGGATGAACTCGGGCGAGAAAAACTTTCTGGCCCGACACAGAGAACTAAATTTCCTGGCGGTAGATTCAATGTATTTGTTCCATCTCAGGTCAGCGGACAGTGTGAGACCAACCAGGCGCAATGAGTTGCTCTCGTGGAGTTGAGCATCAGACATTCTAATGGAAGGCAGCGAGTGTTCTCTGTGGTGGGTAAAAGAGACTTTGCCTGTCTCCTGAGGCGGCTAGGTAATCCGTGTCACAGGCGTATTTGTCTTTCTTCAACACGCCAAGATGTGGTTGATGCTGCAACTATGCTGAGCGGGCCTTAATTACAGTCTCTGGAAATGAACGCATCATCTGGTTTGAACAACAGTCTGTTCAAGGCCAGAATGCTCAGGGTTACGATGAATTGTAAATCCCAATTTCGATCACAAGACTTTGCTCAACCAGGGGTATGGTTTTTGAGGCACTTTCTAACCGTGCTCCTGACAAACCGAGGTACGATTTGAATCTGGGTCGGAAATCGAACGTTCTAACCCAGGTGTCGGCAACCTTTTGGAGAGAGCGGGTCAGAAAGCTATGCATTGTCTTGGAGTAGGGCTATGATATCCAATGTATTATAACAAATTGTCTCGCTCTTAGACTGCTTTGTCCAGAATGCTGCCTTTGGTCTGGAAGTTTAAAGAAAAAAGCAATCAAATTAATGCTATATTATTTAAACAAGGTTACTTATTTTACTACAAGATTAACACAATCAACAAAAAATACAAATTCCTTGCCATAAAAGAAATACAGTTAGAAATGGTAAATTATTTAATGAGACTCCTGTTTCTGTTTATTGTTTGGTAAATTCTTCACATCAGGTGAAATATTTGTCGATGGCAGGAGCAAAACATCATCCAATCATCAACCAATCTTGTTCTTAAACGACTTTTTCATTTTCGAAAAAAAGTTGTTCACAAGCATATGTACTTCCAAATAATGATACCATCCTTTTCGAAGTATTTAATAGACTTTTTCTATTTTCCGCTTATCAAAACATATTTCTTGTAGAAGTCAGAAGTGGACTCGGAATTAATATTAAATATTAACTTAAGTGGACTCGGAATAAAACATATTTCTTGTAGAAGTCAGAAGTGGACTCGGAATTAAATTTTGATTTGAAAAAATTCGTCGCATTGTAAGTCAATTAACTCGAAATGATTTTTTTTTTTTTTTAACTTGCTCCACAAATTAATTACATAATTAGTGTCCAGGTATTAGCTGGACAAAAATCCTTCGCGCACCGCATGTGGCCCAGGGCCCGGGGGTTGCCGACCCCTGTATTACGTTTTTATGTGACATATTTTAAGAAAATATTCCAAAAAAGAAATTAATTGTAAGTCGTGGTAATATGCTAAGTAGTCCACCACTAGCAGTGGTTTACCTACTTCACGCCGCTGGCGAGTATTGTATTTTGTTGGAGTTATAAAGATTAACATTTCATTTCTAACCACAGTTTTAGTTATACCTCATTCAGTAACCTTTTCTAAGTTACAACGAATAGATACATAGGAATGAAGTAGATAGATAGATAGATAGATAGATAGATAGATAGATAGATAGATAGATTAAAAACATAAAAAAATGATTTGACAATATGTTATATACCGAAACTATGAACACTAAAGGGTATGTCCCAATCCTCTTAAATACGTTGGACACTATTGTAAGAGGGAGGGTTAATATGGTGTCTAAGTAGTCGACCACTGGCAGTGGTTTACCGACTTCACGCCGCTGGCGAGTATTGTATTTTGTCGATGTTTTAAAGATTACCATTTCATTTCCAACCTCCGTTTTGGTTATTCCTCATTCAGTAACCTTCTCTAGGTTACAACAACAAGCATATGTACATCCAAATAATGATACAGTCATTTTCGAAGTATTTAATAGGCCTTTTCTATTTGCCGCTTGTCAAAACATATTTCTTGTAGAAGTCAGCAGTAGATTCGGAATTAAATTTCAATTTTAAAAAAATTGTCGCATTGTAAGTCAATTAACTCCAAATGATATTTTATTGCAATTTGCTCCACAAATTAATTACATAATTAGTGTCCAGGTATTAAGCAAAAAATCCTTCGCCGACCGTATGTAGCCCGGAAGCTGGGGGTTGCTGACCTCAGTTCTAACCACTTGACCACACTACCATATGCATGTGCGTGTGCGAGTGGGTAATGATAATGCACTTACCTATTGGTATACGCAGAATCATATAATTCGGTGTATATGAGAATGAATAGAATTTCTGCCAATAAAGTGCTCACCAGTTGTCTAGTGTACAGCTGTCATATATATATATATATATATATATATATATATATATATATATATATATATATATATATATATATAAATAAATATATGGATATAAATCCGACAGTATGAAGAAAAATATATACGGAAAAACAAACAAAAATCCTTATATACAATTATGCTGTTTTAATGTTGATATGTCAACGTCGGACGTTTTGGTCTAATAAACCATCTTCAGGACATATTGATTAATCTCGCTAGAAAAGGGGAAATATTAATTAATGCTCGACAAGCGTACATATAAATTTTAGATCAAAATAGAATTCTTTTCATTTTTCATTCAAAATACTCAAATTTTAGGAATACGTTTTCACAGCGTCGCCCACGTGACGACAACGTGACCATGTTTTAAACGGGGCGCTGATCTTATAACACTTTCAGTTATTTGTTTGGATAAGTCTTGTTTTTATGTACATCATCTTTGTCATATTGTATTGATAATGTTATAATTTATGAATATGTCCTGAAGATGGTTTATTAGACCGAAACGTCCGACGTTGACATATTAACATTAAAACAGCATAATTGTATATAAGGATTTTTGTTTGTTTTTTTCCGTATATATTTTTCTTCATATATATATATATATATATATATATATATATATATATATATATATATATATAAAAAAAAAAAAAAAACACTAATATTCCATGGTCATAATTTATTCCATTGGAATCGTAAATACGATCCAATTCATCAGACCTACAAATTGTTTAAGCCTTTTTATTATATCTTATTCTGTCCTGGACATTGAGTTCTACCTGGATTCTATCCTCTTGGAAATTTTTATTCAAAAAATATACATCTATGTGTATGCACCTATGTATATATATTTATATATTTTGCATATGTATGTGTATATTTACCACTAATATTATATCTATCTATCTATATATATATATATATATATATATATATATATATATATATATCAACTAGAAATAAACTGTTGTTATTACGTTCCCTGTATTTATACTGCCATCTATGTTGCCAGAACGTTCTAGAAATTCTTGAAACTTTTAGAAAGTTCTAGAAAATTCTCCTTCAACAAGTCAGCGCTGAATCTGTCTTGAATGCAAAGGAACATAGATTTCTTTCAAAACATCGATGTTCAGGTCACAAAGGCAAAGTTTGAAAGGAATAAAAGTCATTTCTTTTCCTTTACTTTCTAGACAGAAGCAAAATAGGAAATAGAATTTACTGACCAAAAAGAACGAAATTTTCTTTCGCTGTGTAATTGTGGAATCAGTAATATCAGAATATTTATCGGATGTCAACTTTCATCTTTTGTCAGGACTTCAGATAAGATTAATTCTATTGATTCTAATAAATACTACTTTATCCGAAGTCCTTGATACACACACGCACACACATGTATGTATATATATATATATATATATATATATATATATATATATATAGCAATGACAAAGATATTCTTTGTGTATTTTTTCAGCGTTTCATTTACTTGACATGTGGGAACGCAATAAAATTTTGGAGAATTACAACATTTCGGCTACTCCTGTGGCCTTCTTCAATGCTGACTATTGAATAGCTTTTTTGTATTTGTTTTTTTTTTCTTTTTTTGGGGGGGGACTAATTTTCAAATGCAGTGGAAATTAACATTAATAATAGTCTTAATAGTAAGTCTGATCGGTTTGAGAACGTCAAATTGGCAGTTGACCTCAAAAATCTAAATGAGGCAAGGAGTGAGTGGCTTGTTAATTTTTACACCTCTAAAACGAAATTGCTCTGTTTTAACTGTTTGAGAACATCTTTTCTACCTCCCTTGACATAGCGGATGCTAACCTCCAGGAGACATTGCATTTAAATTTTTGAAGAAAAAAAAATTGACTGTGAATCAAGAAGCCGGAAGACAGTTTCGCAATTGAGTTGCACAAGAAACTGTTAGCATAGAACTTACGATTACATCTAGCCAATTCAACTCTAAAATGATGAGACCTTACCGCCAATCAAGTACTGCGCTTAAATTCATAAAGTCTAGGTACCATAGAAAAAATCTCATCAGAACAGTTATCATGATAGTAAACGCACAAAAAAGCTACGTTACGCAGTCGGAAGCTGAGTGAACTCGAGATGCCAGGTTAGAGCCAGTAACATTGCAGATTCTTATTTGGATGTCATCAAAAATCTCTAAATATATAGCAAGAGCATCAGACTAGATGTGGTAATAATATTCAAAGGAAGGACGATGGTAGACTTATAAATATGTAAGATAGATTCTGGCGAGAACATTGTTTAGCACAACAGAGTGTACCAACTTTAATCGAAGCAGACCAAGCAGTTGATATTAGTGGAAAACATTAGTCCGAGAAGGAAGAATGAGTCAGTTTCCTGTCAGTTAGCATCAGCCATGTTGATGAAGATCGATAAGGGTTCTCTCAGATGGGTAATAGAGCGCTGTTTCCTTTTGATGGCGTTAAAATCAACAAGACACTACTTGCTCCATTTAACAACAGATTGTAGGTCATTTTCGCTCCTGCTGGCAATTTAACTATATCGAAATGATCAGATTTACTATTAACACAGGAGTTGTTTCATCAGCGTAGATATTTTGTAAAGACTATTACATCTTATTAGTACTTGGTATAAATAAGCAAGAGAAATAAGATGAAAGAAATACCTGTAAAAATTTAATAATTGACAATACTTTATCTAGCAAAGAATTATATCATTACTGAATTTATTATTTTATTTGAATGGATACCTTTTAGATTTTGTTCGTTTTCTTTTATACTTATTCAACAGTTCGTTTTATTTCTCTCTCCCTCTCTTTATCTCCCTCTCTTTCTCCCTCTCTCACACACACACAGACGCACACACAGGCACACTTACAAACTCATACATATAGTCACTTTCTCATCTCTTGTACTCTATCTCATCCTCATTCTATCTCGTCCTTACACGCACACATGTTCGCTTTCTCTAACTCTCCTTTTTTTTCTCTCTCTCTCTCTCCCACGCTTACACAAGCTAACCACTCTCTCTCTCTTTCTCTCTCATTCTCAATTTCATTCTTTATTTTGTTCTCTATCTATCTATCTCCCTTACGTTTTTACCCTCTTTCATTCTCAGTCTCCCTCTCTCTTTCGTTCTTAGTTTTCTCCCTTACTCTCTCTCTCTCTCATACACACACAAACACACCCTCTCTCTCTCTCACACACACACACGCACTCCTCTTTCTCTCTCACACTCAAATCTAAACAAATTCTCTCCTCTTTTTTTCTCTCACCCAGTCTCAATTCTCTCTCTTCTCTCTCTCTACCTTACGTTTTTACTCTCTTTCATTCTCTCTCTCCCCCATACACTCTCTATTTCCATCCCTCCCTCATTCCCTCACACACACACACACACGTTCTCACTCTCCTCTCCATTTTTACGCGGTACTCTTTGGCCACTATATAAATATTGATGTGTCAAAAATTTGATTGATGTGCCAAAAATTTGATATATAAGTAAAGATTATAAGAATCCACTTCAAAAACCTTTGAGTTCCTCCCTGAACATAATGTAGGAAACAATGGCTATGAGAATCTGCTTCAACTTTTTTTGAGACTGCGCCATTATTTTACGTTAATTACAACATCATTTATACTTCAATTATCAAATTTGTGTTCGCATCAAATATTCATAGAAATGTCGTCTGTTAACATCGAAGCAGAAAATCCTTGAGCAAACAAAATCCTTTCTAGTAAATAAACAGAACATACATTGGACAGGCGAGAAGATAGACCGGGCTTCCTTACAAGAATCTTAGTTAACTTTTCTTTCCAGACAAAAAAGAAATATATATATATTTGTTTAACACAGAAAAATCAACACAAGACGGAACTATAGCTCTTCATTTCGCGTCTCCAAGAATTATAGTTACTTGTCGTTGCTGTTTTGTTTTTCATTTTTCCGTTTGTTTGTTCAGGAATTTTGCTTATAAAAGAAACGAGGCTATGAGATAAGAAAAGAATCAGTATCCATAACGAGAACAAAAGTTTAAACAGGAAAAGACGATAGCGGGAGATCTAACCGCAATTTTGAGGACTGACCGCATTGCTGGTGCATAATTATCCAATTGCGCGTTTTATTACCACAGACCCGTCTTATACTGACAATTAACACCATTAGCTTGAGGGGCGTCAAGTTATAAGTGCTCAAACGAACCTAGGTGGAGAAAATAATTCGTTTTGGGCGAAGTTTTAGTGTGTGTGTGTGTGTGTGTGTGTGTGTGTGTGTGTGTGTGTGTGTGTGTGTGTGTGCGGAACTTGCAAGACAGATAACTTTACTGAATTAATTCGTCAGCAAAATAAAGAATATTCTCTCAAATGAAATAACACACGGGCGGAAAAAAAAAAACAGTGAAATAATTCGTGGGTTTGATTGGGATTTCCTTCTTAATTTTTTGTTCGAAGTAGTGTAGAGCATGGCTCTACAGAAGGATGCTGAGGATACCGAATGAGTAAAGACGAAGTTTGGGAGAAAATAGAAACAAAATGGAAACTAATACTTAACATCAGGAAGAGACAAGTTGAGGTTTATAGGGCATATAATGAGGAAGGAGGGCTTGGAAAATCTAATAACACGAGACAGATAGAGGGCAAGAAAAACAGATGAAGACCACGCATGACATACTTGATGAGAAGTAAATCGATGGTGGAACAGGTCTTGGGAGAAATAGCAGAAGGACCAGGTTTATTAAGAGCTATAATGGACAGGAAGTTGTGGAGAGCCATGACCGCCTAAGTTCTGAAGGGACACGGCACATAAAGAAGAATACGAATAAGAAGGAAACGAGAAGTTTGATTACCGTTCTATTGTTCTCGCTCTTTAATATTTCTCTTTATATCTTATTCTTTCACACTCTTGTGTCTTAGTGGCTTTATTGCCTTACTTGGGGCGAAATGATTTTTAAAAATTAGCGTTATTTAAAAGAAAAACAGAATCAAGAAAACAAACAAACACTGTTATCGGTCTCATCTAATGTTTTTAATTTGTATTAGGTTGGTGCAAAAATAATTTCGTTTTCTAACATATGTTACTATGTAAGAAAACGAAATTATTTTTGCACCAACCTAATATTTAGGTAACATACAAGAATAAAAAGGAAAATTTGCTACGAATTCGAAATCCCTGGGGGCGGATAGAATGGAACGGAAGCTGGAGTGATAATTAAGTACATAATTATATAAATATAACATTATTTTTCTTAACTTCATAATGTATGATTTTAACCTTGTGGCTGGCGCTACAGGATCACAAACAAAGAACTGTTTTAAGAGAAAGATTTTATGAATTTCAGTTGAAAGCAGTACTGGTTGCTTCGTCAATGAATACTAAATGTTTCCGTATAGGGAAATGGCTATTATTACCATTACCAATAATCAATCGAACCATTATACTACCCTGTGACACCCGGTGTGGAACATCTTTTTCTGTGGAAATTGGACGCGCTTTGTAAATTTGTTTAAGACAAGCCCGGTAACATCAGCCAGAGAGAGCTGAGGTTTCTAGGGCATGTAATGAGGAAGGAGGGCTTGGAAAATCTGATACTCACGAGACAGAGGGCAAAGGCGACAGCGGAAGACAACGCATGACATACTTGATCTTAGGTAAATGGATGGCGGAACAGGGCTTGGAGGAATAGCAGAAAGACAAAAAGCTACAAGGGACAGGAAGTTGTGGAGAGCCGGGGTCGCCTACGCCCGGAAGGGACATGGCATATAAAGAGAGAGTGTGAAACGTAAACATCTACACTGTGCCATTATTTTCTCTTTGAGTTAAACGTGATATCCATTTTGGTTGTTGCTGCTGTTGGTAGTCCCCGAATGATGGGATTTCAATTATTTGCTACAGTTCTTTGTGATTTTGCAGTCTGAAGTATGACGATCCTCACAAAGACCCACAGGCTTCATTTGCTTGAATCCCCTTTTAACCATTAAACTGAGAAAGCGGTTGTATACTGCCAACAAGATATTTCTGAACGTGTTTGGTGCCTTACAAAACAATCATATGCAAGTCTTGATCTGACAAGGCTAATTAAGAACATTACTTAAATTCTTAAGTTAATGTTATGGTTTTGTAGCAACTTTTGGTATTGTGCAAGACTAACACAAGTGCAGCCTATTCTATATTCAATTTCCTTATCTTCTATGCTATTTTTTTCTTTATGTTATATACCGCACCTATGAACACTAATGGGTGTGTCCCAATCCTCATAAATACGTTGGGCACTATTGTAAGTGGTGGTAATCTGTTGTCTATGCTGGCAGTGTGAGCTGTCAGCATGGGAAGCTCTTGTCGTTCGAACTCTCTGTCAGAGAGGAACCCGGACGAGCCTCTGCCGAAGGGCAGAGTCTCGTCCGGGGAAGTAGACAGATACCCGATCCCGTATATGCGGGGTCTACGGGCAATTTTAGTGCTGCATCCTACCTCGTGGGAAGGCAGGTAAATGTTGTAATATGCTATCTAAGTAGTTCACCACTAGCAGTGGTTTACCTACTTCACGCCGCTGGCGAGTATTGTATTTTTGTTGATGTTATAAAGATTACCATTTTATTTCCACCCTCCATTTTGGTGATTCCTCATTTAGTAACTGTTGTAGCCTAGGGAAGGTCATTGACTAGTATATTCACGCGAAAGTTGGTAATGCACGATAATACTTAGGACACGAACAACACATAAAATTCGACAGCGGCACGTAGAAGTGCTAGAAGTGAGTCAAAGTCAGATTTGGCACAAAGGGAGCCGATCATTTTGCCTGAATCTTTAACGATAGATCGTATATAGGAATTCTACTTGAGGTCGGTTGTGAGTTTGAGGCCCAATATTCTCTCAAGGTACGGTGCCTCATCGAGGGGACATCCGTTCATCGTGACTGGCGGTAGTTCGGGGTCTGGTCGGCGATGATGGAATGAAACTAATTTGGGTTTTGAGGCATTGAATATAATCAGTTTTTCTCCACTGGGAAGTTAGTGTTCAGATAGGAAGAGAGGTCAGTTGCCAATCTCTGATGACTAATTGTTGTAACTTAGGGAAGGTTACTGAATAGAATAATCAAACGAAGGTTGGTAATGAATGATAATACTGAGGACAAGAACAACACCTAAGATTCGACTGATCTGGCTCTTATAAAGATAGAAGAAAGTATAAGCAGTCAGGTACTTACTGGAGTGGTACAGGGACCTGACCATTTTACCTGCATCTTTAGTGATGGATCGTATATAGGAATTCAACTTGAGGTCGGGTGTGAGTTTGAGGCCCAATATTCTCTCAAACCACGGTGCCTCCTCCAGGGGACATCCGTTCATCGTTACTGACGGTAGTTTGGGGTCTGATCAGCGGTGATGGAATGTAACCACTTTGGTTTTAGAGGCATTGAATGTAAAGGCACGGTGGAATAATAGATAACGGCTCAAATTGAGGAATCGGAGAGCCGAGTTTGAATTCCAGGCGAATCCATTACATTTAATACTAATGCCAATACTCTTCTTCTCCCTCCAGCTATGGGCGGATGGCAACTGCTCTACCGCAGAATGAAATGGCAACCTACTGCGAGTGTGAATTTGAGGCCCAATATTCTCCCAACGCACGAAGCTTCCTTGAGGGGACATCCGTTCATCGTGACTGGCGGCAGTTCGGGATCTGGTCGGCGGTGATGGAATGTAACCAGTTTGGGTTCTGAGGTATCGAATGTAAAGGAGGCACGGTGGGGTAATGGATAGACTTGGTGGAACGAGTAATTTCCATGGAATAGCGATAGACGCTTGCCACATCCCGCCTGTGGGAGAGAGGTTGAAGAGTGGAAAATAATTCTTCCCCAACAAGGACTTGGAGACACTTTTGAACTCTATCAAGACTGGAAAGTGAGGGCAGCTTCCGCCCAAATATGACAACAGTACTCCATTTTCGGCCTGATACCGGCTCTTATAAATGTAAAAGATTGCATGAGGAGACACGTACTTACTGGAATGGTGCAGAGAGCTGATCATTGTACCTGAATCTTTAGCAATGGATCGTATATAGTAATTCAACTTGAGGTCGGACGTGAGTTTGAGGTTCAATATTCTCTCAAGGTACAGTGCCCCCTCGAGGGGACATCCGTTCATCGTTACTGGCGGTAGTTCGGGGTCTGGTCGGTGATAATGGAATGAAACTAGTTTGAGGCATTGAATATAATCAGTTTTTCTCCACTGGGAAGTTAGTGTTAGATTAGAAGAGAGGTCAGCTTCCAACCTCTGATGACTAATTGTTCTAACCTAGGGAAGGTTACTGAATAGAATAATCAAACGAAGGTTGGTAATGAATGATAATACTTAAAACAAGAACAACATATATAAGATTCGCTGGGATCTGGCTCTCATAAAGATAGAAGAAAGCATAAGCAGTCAGGTACTTACTGGAGTGGCACAGGGAGATGGCCATTTTATCTGCATCTTTAGCTATTGATCGTATATAGGAATTCCACTTGAGGTCGGGTGTGAGTTTGATGTTCAATATTCTCTCGAGACACGGGGTTTCCTCGAGGTGACATCCGTTCATCGTTACTGACGGTAGTTTGGGGTCTGATCAGCGGTGATGGAATGTAAACAGTTTTATTTTGTTATTATTCATCTAGACACCGAGCTATGTGAAATATTTTAAGCATTTGTTAATTTTACATTCTGAAGTATTATGTTGGATGCAGTGTCGGTAGCATCACTGCTTCCATTGCAATTACAAATCATAATTCTTGCTTTGGGAAGGTCTTGAAGCATTTGGTAGAGGCCGTCAGTATTTGAGCGATTGTATTAGAGTTGGTCCGTCAAAGACTTGATATATAACATTGGCAACGATATGAGAAGTTTATTAATAATGAAATAAGAATATTCCTAATATGGCGCCGGTTTTGCTAGATGGGCTGTTTTTTGTTCTCTTTTTAGATAATGGATGATTCCTTATTTTGAATTCTGTTCGTCCATCTTTCAGATAAACTTAGCTTAGCACATAACATCGGTTGCTAAATTTATCTTTCGTTATGTGATCCTATTTAAAGTTGGAATTGGTCTGGTGCTCCTGTTATGTATTTAGAGATTCTTGATAAAATAGAAAAAAGAATATGCAATATTATTAGTCCTGACCAGCCATCTCGGCTTCAGTCACTTTTCCACCGCCGTAACTAAGCTTCCCTGTGCCTTTTCTATAAATATTCTCATAGCAATTTTTCTGGTGAGCTTTCTTCTTTGGCAACTAGACTTTATGGATTTAAGCGCAGTACTAGATTGGCGGTAAGGTCTCATCATTTTCTTTTTGTTTTTGTTTTTTTTCTTGCACTTCTCGCTTGTGGAACTCTTTTCCGGCTTCTTGCTTTCCAGTCACGTGTGATCTTCAAAAATTTAAATACAATGTCAATCATTATGTTTTTGTCTTCTTAATTCATGTTCTTTTATTGTTCTTGCTCTTTAATATTAGTTTTCTTTCCTTATATTCTCCTACACATAGTATCCTCCCTTTGCGTCTTAGTGGCTTTATTGCCTTGCTTTAATTTTCATCACAGTTTCAGTACCTCATTAAAAGAGCAACAAAATATTAACAGCCATCCATTCATGAATATACATATTAAATCTTAACTGAATCAGACTACAGAAAAGACTGACAACAAACAACACTGGTTAAGTTTTAGGCGTCTGATCGGGAGATTGGAGGTTTTCAGGAGCGTGGAACCACCTCTTACTTGCTGTTGTTTCCAGATACATCCTGACCCGGGGTGGTAGCACCTGTTAGGGTCCCAGCGATGGGCAAATAGTGAACCGTAAAACAAAAGCAAAACACTTTGAAAGTATAAAAATACGTTCTTATAGTAAAATATCAGCAATACGTTGTGTCTATATAAAAACTTACTAACAATACCTATTTATAGTAAAATGACCTAATCTGTAGTTGAAGACATGCAATTGCGTACAAAATATTTAGATTTCGGCATTAAAAAAGCCTTAGAGTTTGATATGTCGCTAAACAACATCAATCAACCAAATCTTCTATGTGCAATATCTTACTATATTTGTTTGTTTCTTTCTTTTTCTTTCGTTCATTTTTACGTTGTCTTTCTTCTTTCTTTTCTTTTCTTTTCTTTTTCTTTCTTTCTTTTTATTTTTTCTTTTTCTTTAATTTTTTTTTTCTTTTTTTTCTTTTCTTTATTTTTTTTTTATTCTTTCTTTTTTTTTTCTTTAAAATTCTTTTCTTTTTCCTTTTTTTCTTTTTTTTTTTTTTTTTTTTTTTTTTTTTATTTATTTATTTTTTTTTTTTCCTTTTTCTTTTTTTTTTTTCTTTTTTTTTTTCCTTTTTTTTTATTTTTCTTTTTTATTTCTTTTCATTTTTTCTTTTCTTTTATTCCTTTCTTTTTTTTCTTTTTTTTTTCTTTTTTCTTTTTTCTTTCTCTTTTTTTTTTTTTTTTCTTTTCAAATTTTCATTTTTTTCTTTCTTTATTCTTTCTTTTTCCTTCTTTCTTTTTTTTTTTTTTTTTTTTTCTATTCTTTCTTTTTTATTTTTTTTTTTTTCTTTTTTTTTTTTTTTTTTCCTTCTTTTTTTTTTTTTTCTTTCTTTATTTTTCCTTTATTTCTTTTTTCTTTTTCTTTTTTTTCTTTTTTTTTTCATTTTTTCTTTTTTCTTTTTTTTCTTTTTTTTTCTTTTTTTATTTCTTTTTTTCTTCTTTTATTTCTTTTTTTCTTTCTTTATTCTTTTTTTTTCTTTTTTTTTTTTTTTTCTCTATTCTTTCCTTTTTTTTAATTTTTTTTTTTCTTTTTCCTTTTTTTTTTTTTTTTCTTTTTTTCTTTTTTTTTTTTTCTATTTTTTTTTTTTTTTTTCTTTTCCATTTTTTAAAATATTTCTTTTTTTTTTTATTTTTCAAATTTCTTTCATTTTTTTTTTTTTTTTTTTCTTTTTCTTTTTTTTTTTTTTTTTTATTCTTTTTCATTTTTTTTTTTTTTTCTTTTCTTTTTTTTCTTTTTTTCTTTTTCTTTTATCTCTTTTCTTTTTTTTTTTTTTTTTTTTTCCTTCTTTTTTTTTTTTTTTTTTTTTTTCTTTTCTTTTTTTATTTTTTCTTTTTTTTTATTTTTTTTTTTTTTCTTTCTTTTTTTTTCTATTCTTTTTTCTTTCTTTTTTTTTTTTAAAAAAAGGTTTTTTCTTTCTTTTTTTTTTTTTCCTTTTTTTTTTTTTTTTTTTTCTTTTTTTTTTTTTCTTTTTTTATTTTTATTTTTCCTTTTTTTTTTTTTCTTTTTTTCCTTTTTTTTTTTTTTTTTTTTCCTTTCTTTTTAGATATTTCTTTTCTTTTCTTTTTTTTTTTTTTTTTCTTTCTTTTTTTTTTTTTTTTTTCTTTTTTTTTTTTTTTTTTTTTTCCTTTTTTTCTTTTTTTCCTTTCTTTTTTCTTTTTCCTTCTTTCTTTTTTTTTTCTTTCCTTCTTCCTTTTTTTTTCTTTTTCTTTCCTTTTTATTTCTTTTTCTTTTTTTTTTATTTCTTTTCTTTCTTCCTTTTTTTTTTTTTTTCCTTCTTTCTTTTTCTTTCTTTTTTTCTTTTTTCTCTATTCTTTCTTTTTCCTTCTTTCTTTCTTTTTTTTTCTTTCTTTGCTTCTTTTTCTTTCTTTTCTTTCTTTCTTTTCTTTCTTTTTCTTTATTTCTTTCTGTTCTTTCTTTCTTTTTTCTTTTCTTTTTCTTTCTTTTTCCTCCTTTCTCTTTTCTTTTCTGTATATATACAGGCAGACACACACACGCTAGTGATTTAATGCCAAGGTAAAATTAGAATGTTAAATAAAAGAGAGTATATATATCAGATTTCTTCTTTAATCTATAGACACTATGTTATAATTGATCCCCTGAAGAGTTGATGTATAGCACATGCAATGATATAAGAACTTCATTGCTAATTATATAAAAAAAAACGTCTGTTTCTTTTTAGCTGACATTGGATCAGTCAGCCATTTAAGTTATACACGCCTGGGCGATTATGTCTCTTCTAATCAATGACTGACTAGGCAGGAGATTTTCCGCGCAGCAGGTTACCATTTCTTTCTGCGGTAGACTGGTTGCCAACAATGTCTGTCCTCTGATTCAACCCATAGATGGAGGGAGAATAGTTGGATTCATATCTTTCCTAAGGGGATTTGCGCGTAACGAACGTGTAACCAACTCGGCTGCAATTCGAACACGGCTTTCCGATTCCTCATTCCGAGATGCTGATTTCAAATATGGCGTCAGTTTTACTAGATTGGCCTATTTTTTCTTCTCTTTTTAGATAATGGATGACACTCTATTTCAAATTCACTTAGTCCATCCCTCATCTTTCATTGTCACATAACATTTGTGGGTAAATTTATCTTGAGGCTTTTGGTCATGTTTAAAGTTGGAATTAATTTTATTTTCATTTTTTTATCAAAGTTTCAGCACCTCATTAAAAATATTTACAAAGTCAATATTTCATAGTCAACCATTCACCAACCTACAACACAATGTGATAATCCAGTGGCATACCCTTCCAAAACAAACCCGCGCAAAAACATAATCGTTAGGATTGGAAGTTTTTCTGTATCGATAATGCTCACCAGATTTAGAGCCAACCGATTTTCCTGTTTTGATCATTAGGACATTTCAAAAATGGCGGAACATTCTGAAACGAAAGAAATTGGAAATAATATTTCAAACATATTGGTGGAGAAAACAAAACCCAGGTTTCTTTAAACTGTTGTTCATGATGACGCTCGTCTTTGAGTATAGAATCCAGAGGTTAGCAGTGAATATTTCGAAGACAGTAGGAAAGCGTTGTTCAGGTTAGCAGTGGTAAAGTAGCAGAGCGTAGTTCTTCCTTCTGTTCCTCTTCGCCTGACAAGCTGGACAGGACATTCGGATAGAGTAAACAAAATGGCCGCCTTTATACACGACGGATTGAATATTCTACGTCTTCCGATTGGTTAACCTTCCATTGGTGGACTATAAAGTGAGTCAAGTTATTTGGGTTGGCTCACTAGTAGATATATATACACAAAAAAACTGCAACATAAACTACTTCCGGTAGCAAAGCATCTAATCGTGAGATTGGAAGGTTGGAAGAGTCTGTAACCACCTCTTAATTGTTGTTGTTCCCATGCCCACTCTGACCCGGGATGGTAACACTTTTAAGGTCCCAGCTACGGACAAATATTTAACCCCCAAGCAACAATCAACAGCGCATTTTTATAAAATAACTAGCAATACATTTTTATATTAAAAAAAATCACCGATACATATTCATAGTAAAATAACCCCTAATATATGTTTATATTAAAACTAGCTTAAAAGCCGCCCTATCGCGCGGTATTTAAGCTAGCTCCCGTGGAAGGCCTCTTGATTGACCTTCGGTTTGTTCAGGAGTTGAAGAGTCCCTGAGTCTTTGCATATTCTCAGCATTGAAAACTCTCCTGGATTCCGTTTGATCTGGGTTTTTATTTTACAAGAGACTTGCTTTTCCTTGCTGCAACCTTGACTCTTTTGATTGCAATCTGGTCCTCTGTTGGCGGAGATTTCTTTTTGCGAGGCATGCTGCTGCCGTATTGGATAGGCAACAATAAACTACAGAAGAACTCAAAATTGATCCCTGCATTTAAGTATTGCATTAATATTTAAGCTTACCTTTTAAAAGTTCAACGATAATTCTTCTTACCGCCTCTTAATTTAAAGACAAGTTTATGGAGGTAGGTCCTTACTTTCTGTACAAACAATTATTTTTATTTCATGGGTAACTTTCACTGGATTTCGCATTTAATTTCGATAATTCCCAAATTTATTTCCAAGTTATCAAAATTGTTGTAAAAAAAAATCACGTAAAAATCGCCGAAAACAATAGCCATAATGATCCAAAATTTCTGCGACATGAGCTATTAAAAGTTAGAGAGTTATGTCCCTTTAATTGAAAACGTGTTACATAGTAAAAAACTGACTTTCGCATTTATTACATAGACGACCATTTTAAAGTAAAATGATCAGCAATACATTTTATCTATAGTTGAAGACATACAATTCAGTTCAAAATATTTTTAGTTGAAGCCATAAAATTGTTTACAAAATATTTAGATTTCAGAATTAAATAACCCATAGATGTTGATGTGTCGTTAATCAAAAGAACTCTTTGATGACATTAATCCACATAATATCCTACAATTTTTAAAGAAATCAAACAGTATTCCAAAATGTAATTTCAACAAAACTACAACATGAAACACACATACTTCCGCCTCAATTAATCATGTCTACACAAACATGTATATTTTTAATACTTAAACGTTATTTTTATTAGATACACATATTTGAGTTGACACTCTACTCATTAAATATATTTATTTGTTTTCATCTACAGGCCTGAATGCTCGAGAAATCTTTTTACAGAAAAATATGCGCTCTCCGGGAAGGGAACGCAAGTTCGAATCCTGCGAACTGATGAGACCTAACCGCCAATCTAGTACTGTGCTTAAATTCATAAAGTCCAGCTACCATAGCAAAGAGTGTATCCGAACAATTGCCATGAAAGTATTTATAGGAAAGGCATAGAGAAGATACGTTATAAAATTCGTTGATAATCCTTCAGTTCGTCGATAATCCTTCAGTTCCTTTTAACAAGATCCTCAAATATTTCTTCAAAATAGCCAGCTTTGACGCGTTTACATCATCGCTAGGTAAAGAGATCCGTCTGTCTTTCGACACCCAGGCGAAAGAAATTGAATCTTGTCATCTTGTTTCCGAGTGCTGTTTGATCAATGTGTCTAAGTGACATCTGACCTTACACTTGCTTTTATATCCTTTCTGTTAGAATGTAATTACTTCACGAACATCTGAATACCATGACTATCTACTACCATTATCTCATAACAATAAGTCATATATCTACAAAGAAAATAAATAACCTATTTCAGAAACCTTTACTTCGAATTGCTGATCAATGAAGCCGAGATGCCAGGTCAAGACTAATAACATTGCAGATTCTTCTTTGTATTTGATCAAGAATCTCTAAATACATAACAGAAGCACCAGATAAGAAGCGGCAGCAATATTCAATGTGTGACTGTTTTTTGGGAACTAAATTTGACTCATTATTTACATTATTCGGACTATTGTCCTCATCCTTGTCGCCATATTTATTACAACGTTTCGGCCGTTGTACGCTCCGGCCTTCGAAATGTCGAACTGAACCCTTTATTTCGCTCACTGGAGTAGAGTGTTTTAATTCCACATGCCGTGTTTAATGGGTGTCAGTTATCAGTTATCTCCTGTTAATTTCCCTCTGAAAGTTCTCCACTGCCTTAACCGGGTATTGAACTCACACTCTTTGGGTCTTGTCACTGGATCTAACCAACGCCTTTATCCACTGTGCCATATGTCCTTGAGGTCTACCCCAGTGAGCGAATAAAAGGGTTCAGTTCAATATTCTAACCACCTGAAGAAGGCCTTAGCGTACAACGGCCGAAACGTTGTAATAAATATGGCGACAAAGATGAGAACAATAGTCCGAATAATGTAAATAATTTACATAATACCTCATCTCAGAAATATAGACAGATACTAAATTTGACTCTCTTTCTTCGTGTCATCTCCCTTCAGGACTTGAGCGATGATGGTTCTCCACGGTTTCTTTTAATTTGTAGCTCTCCGTGAATGTTGACTTTTTGCTATCTCTCCTAATCCCTGTTGTGCCAAACATTTACAAAAGTTCGCTAGGAAGGTTATTCGCTGTTTTTCCTCGGTTCCTCTTGCCTTTAATATATCCTGTGAGTATTACATTTTCTAAGCCCTCTTTCCTCTTTATGTTCTCTCGAAATTTCAACTCTCACTTATTCATGTTAAGTGTCCTTTTGTTTTCATTTTCTCTAAAACTTCGTCGTTGCTCACATATTCAGTTCATGGTATTCTCAGCATCCTCTTGTAGAATCACATATCTGTTGCTTCATGTCTGTTCGTCATCTGTGAGGAGATTGTCAAGCATTCCCTGTTATGTAGGAGGTCTGATATTGCATAATAGTTCAGCACTCTTTTCTTTGTTTCTATTGATTTTTCCGGTTACTTTGCTTAGCTATTGGAAGGCATCTTTCACTATGCCAGTGCACCTTCGGAAACTTTGGATGTCTGCATCACAAACTACGTCGTCTATTACTTTTTGCGTTCTGTGTTGTCTCTGGGTCCCCACGCTATGTAGCATGGTATCAACAAAAAGCGCCATTTATTTTTCTCATTCGTTTAATTAGGAGAGAGAACGGCGGCAGGTTGGATTCTAAGAGGCAGTAGAAGGAATGACGTTACAGGAACACATGTTGGTTCAGCGTCTCCGCGGGTGGTCTGAGTCGGTCTCTCAAACCTGACCCTTCAGAATACTTGCGGTCGTCTGTTGGATTCGCGCCGTTTTGGACATCTCCAAAACCCAGACAAAGGCAATCTATCACTGCCTGAATGCCCCGCCCACGAGGCACTCTAACCAATCGCTGACCATTCTGGCCCTGGCCTAGGCATTCTGTAACATACTACACTAATTTGTTAAATTTTTTGTACCTGCTTGACGTTCCCAATTCCTGGCTCACACTTTGGACTGTCTCTTTTGCTGACAACCATGCATTCTGTTTTCTTTCTTTCTCTTTAATCATTTCACTCTAAGCAAGACGATAAATCCATTAAAACACAAGGGTTTACCAAGCGTGAGAGAATATAAGAAAAAAAAACATTATAAAGGAGCGAGAAGAATAAAAGAATAGGAATTAAGAAGACAGAAGATAACGATTGACATTGTATTAGAATTTTTGAAGCTCAAATTTAGCTGGGAAGTAAGTAGTCGGAAGAGAGTTCTACAAGCGAGAAGTGCCATAGAAGAAACTCTTAGCATAGAACTTACGGTTACATCTAGCCATTTCGACTGTAAAATGATGAGACCTTACCACCAATCTGTAGTTTAAATTCGAGAGACTGGCCTAAATTCCTTAGTAGGCGATAATTCTGAATGACAAACTGTAGGTTTTGTATTTGTCATATTGTCTGGCCGTTTGTAGACTAACTTCATGTTCGCCCCCCCCCCTCGTCTTTCGTACACTGCATATTTATATTTTCTCAAATCTCGTGGTCGCTGTGATTTTGCGTTAATTTGCCACCATAAAAACAATATGGCTTTCTCACGAGACTCTTTTTACGTACGGGCGTCCATGAGGTAAGTTTTTTTTTTTTTTTCAAGTTACACTTCCCCTGCTTTCATGATCACATCTCATGTTACATAGTCATCCATCCATCTGGGTGGGTGTCGCTCTCTTTGCGATCTCCGCAGTGTTTGGGGCTGAGCCTCATGAGAACTTCTCCCATCATTCTCTGACTCCTCCTGAATCACTCTAATGCCAAGAAGATGAAACTCTTTTTCGTACGGACGTCCATGAGGTAAAGTTTTTTTTTTTCAAACTTTACACACCCCCCTGATCTCACGATCACATCTCATGTTACATAGTCATCCATCCATCTGGGTGGGTGTCGCTCTCTTTGCGATCTCCGCAGTGTTTGGGGCTGAGCCTCATGAGAACTTCTCCCATCATTCTCTGACTCCTCCTGAATCACTCTAAGGTCAAGAACATGAGACTCTTTTTACGTACAGACGTCCATGAGGTAAGTTTTTCTTTTCTTTTGTTTTTTTTGTTTTTTCAAACTACACAATCTAGTACTTTGCTTAAATTCATAAAGTTTATGTTCCATAAAGTAAAGTTCGTCAGAAAAATTATCATGGAAATATTTATCTAAAATGCACAAGGAAGCTACCTTACGGCAGTGAGAAATGGACTGAGGCCGAGATGCCAAGTCAGGACCAATAACATTGCAGATTCTTATCAAGACTCTCTAAATATATAGCAGAAGCACCAGACCAGATGTGGCAGCAATATTCAATGCATGGACGAATGACAGACTTATATATCTGCAAGATAGAGTCTGGCGACAAAAAGTGTCATGTAGGAATATAATGCTTTAGTTTTAAAGCTTCTTGCTTGTGACATATACCAACTAGAAAAGGTTTTGTTCGAGAAAAAGTAATTATTTTCATTGATTCTCACACAAAATATACATAATTAGAATTTTTGAAACACGCAGACTTATGTTGAAGTCCTCACAATATTTAGTATTGTTAAAGTTATCGCTAAAATTTTTGTCTAGTTTTACAAACTCTACGTTTCGTTTAATTTCGCAAACCAATCGATGAAATTTGAATAAGCTGATTGAATTGGAAAAATACTTCAACAAAAACTCTACTTCGCGGTTTAATAATTCCTTTTATTTAATTTAATTTTATAGGACTTCATGGTAAACAATATTTTTTAAGATTTCTTTTTTTTTTTCATTTTTAACAGCGAAGAATAGTTTCTAGGATTTCTTACTCTTGAGCATGCATCATACAACTGGTCATGCGTAAATATTTCTTTCTGGAGCCAAATTCAAACATTTTGAAGAGTTTGGCCTCGTGATTTGTTTATAATTCTCGCAAACGCAGGACAAACAGGAAACTAGATTCTTGTCCATTCGAAAGAATATTCGGACGATTTAGTTATAAACTTTATTCTTGGGATTAATTCTACCTGTCCTCTGTCAAACACGGTACATTTTAGTAGTTTGTGGTCAATAAATTTGTAGAATGTAAGAGTTTTTCCATTACATAGGCCTTCCCGGGGATTTATATTGCGTAGTAGTATTAATGGCATTCCTGGTTTCAACAACAGGTTATGTGTTGAAAACCAATTGTACTTTGTACCCACTTACTTGCTTGTACGTCTCCACAAAAATTGGTTTTGATGTATCGTTATTTTAAAGTGTGTGACGGACAGACGGACAGATGGAAGTCACAGCGGAATTTTATATATAGATTGGTGATCTGAGTTTTTCGAACAGCCTAATAATGGCATAATTAATGAAATCACGAAAGTCATAGACTGTCAAGTAGCCAATATTAGCATTTAAAATAATAAAAATATAATTTATTCGGGTATACGGGATAGTGTGTTAATTTAATGCCTTCCTTTGACCTATATTATTTAATTATTTATAAAGAAAAGGTCATGCTGCCCTTATGCATGCAACATAAAAATTTATGTTGCTTGCGTAAAAAAATCTGACACGGCCGAAATAACTGGATAGACATGATATCAGATAATTTATCATCTGAATATTTGTATATCCTGAAAATGTTACCAGCCTCAGATGATTAATGCCAGTTTTATTGTGAAAACATTAAATCACATAATATAATCTGATAGAGTGTAAGATAAATGGCAATTAGGGTTGGAATAAATGCGTTCTTTTGATGCTAGGTGACTAAACTCATGGGTCATGAATTAGACAAGGTTAGGATAATGTGACGCCATGTTCTTTCTTGACTTAGGTGATCATGAGTCTCCACATATTTTCTCTTTATGTGAAAATTGCTTATCACGCAAACCATTGAAAGGTGATTCTGGACATAAAACGGGTTTCAGGCAGAGTCCAGATCGTTTTCTGTTTTTTTTTTTCTTTCTTTCTTTTTTTAAGCGTTTCACCCCAAGCAAGGCGAGAAGCCACTAGAACGCAAGGGGTTACAGAAGATTTGGAGCAAGATCAGATAGGAGTGATAGAGGAAAGGATGAGGAGAAAGATAGTGGATAGATCAAGGCAACTGGGGGTGTCGATTTAACGCCATGGTTGAAAGCTCAAAAACACGAAACTCCCAAAACGAACATTTGAACAATTAATATTTAGGGAAGGCCCATTTATATTAGCCGTGAGTTCCCTAACTAATTTCGATAAAAATTTCAAAATAAATCAATGCAACAAACACATGAATAAACAGAATAAAAATAACGATAATTGGGTTGGAGAAAATGGCGAAAACCTAACTCGGGAAATGTCTTTAAATATGCAGACGTGCTATTTTTCTGTTGAGATGCGTGTTACATTTGTTATTAGATCGATTCTATCTTCTAGTCGTAAGGACATTCTTCCCCCACCCTCATCAAATAAGTTCTGTAGTTTATAAGTACGGATGTAACTGCGGTGTCAGTTACATATGGAGAACGACTTAGCGACTTGATACTAGAATTAAACAACATGTCCCATTGTAAATTAGGAACCAAACCCTACAACAAAATGAACTCATCCGCAATAATTATTATTCCTCAATTTGCCAACACCTGATAAACAGCAGAAAGTGTGCTATGGAATTTAGTGTAGATTGGTTTTCTGTTTTAGCCAATTCACATTCACTTTTCCATTTGAAAGTACTGAGTAAGCACCGAGAACGTCTGCTGAGCCTCGCTATGATCAATTTCTAGTAGTTCAAATTTTTTTCCTCCTCCCATTTCCATCACTGACTAATTCAAAAAAAATCTGTTTAAATAATTTTATATGTACATTTCAAGCAAAACAACAGATTGTATATAAGTACAGTATATGAGTAAGAGCGGATCGATTTACATACACAGTTTGTGGGAGGTGGAAACGGGGTAGACGATTCAGAACAGTTCTCTAGAAGTTGTCGGTAACTGAAAATGAAATTCTGATGAAAGCTAGCGTGTCTGCTCAATTCTTTGCTGGCGATCTCTCTGTTTATATTGTTTTTAAGTAGCTCAAGGCTCAGGACCTTTCAACGCCGCAAGCGATTTGATTGCTCTGTTATTTTTCCTCTCTGGCGTGGGGTATGTTCCATACTACGTCCACAAAAAAGGATTTAATAAAACTGATCTGGTAACTTTCAAAATCGAAGGCGCGTGCGTTTTTTCTTGTGTAGTTATAAGGGCATGTTGCCGACACATTCTAGAATAGTTTAGAATATTCCATGGCTTTTGATTGGTTAATGACTTTTAAAAATATAGCATGACCCTTCAAGAGCTAGGGGATTATGGCACACTACATATATCTTTGCTAGCACAAAATCTTCATTGGAATGGCGCAAATGCTAACACGGAAGAAACTATGACTCGCACTCATACAGACCCCAACATATCTCCAAATCTTTTACAAAATCACTATCTATCTACAGCTTCATACAATTTTCCCACCAGTCGTTTAGTAATACCTGTTGTTATTTCATTTTCACTACTGTTAATGGTGTAGCATACCTACCAACAATAATGGATATGTCCTCATTGTTGTTCATGATGACGGTCGTCTTCGAGTATAGAATCCAGAGGTTAGCAGTGAATATTTCGAAGACAGTAGGAAAGCGTTGTTCAGGTTAGCAGTGGATATTTTGGTAAAAGTAGCAGAGCGTAGTTCGTCCTTCTGTTCCTCTTCGCCTGACAAGTTGGCACTGGACATTCGCAGAGAGTAAACAAAATGGCTGCCTTTATACACGACGGATTAAATGTTTTACGTCTTCTGATTGGTTAACCTTCTATTGGTGGACTATAAAGTGAGTCAAGTCATTTTGACTGGCTCACTAGTTATATATATAAAAAACTATATAACATATATTCAAAAAAAAACTGTAACACTTGTTCACATAAATACAGTAGTAAATACTGCATGTTGGTCTGCAGTTGGAGCTTCGTCTCCAGCTGTTTTTTTAAAAATTTGCCTCCAATCAGAGAGATCCCCATATATTGTCTCTTCTCAGGAAACTTATCAATCTTTTAGATTTTATATATCAAGGAGAATTTTGTTATTTTCTAGTATTTTAAACATTTTACTTAAATTTTTTTGAGCCATCCTAAGCGCGTATTGTTGGTAGATATCCTGCAATTGGAGACTCATTGTGGAAATCACTTAAGACAAGCAGTTAACTACTTATTCATGCACCACTGGCAAATCTTATATGTGTTGTTCTTGTCCTAAGTATTATCGTTCATAAAATTTAAAAAACCTTCCATAAAATTACAAATTGTTAAAATAGCAAGTTTGTCAATCTCTAATCCGTACTTATTCTGTGTTATAATGCATTTTAATGCTATATCCCTTAAAAACGTAAAATCCTAACGGGTCTTAAAAAAATCCTTTTTACTCAATTATCTGTAAAAAAGATCTCATGACTTATTTTTGAAATATCATAAATGGTTTTCTTCTTAGTTATTGAGTTTGAAATCCAGAGTTTTTGTTCTCGTAGACTGGTCCCAGCTCAGGCCTAAATAGTACAGTCTACGCTGATATTTAATCTATATAGAAGGACAAACGGGTTTGTAACACATTTATTTATCATCTCTCAGTTGTGTCTCTGTTTTTTTTGGATTCAATCAATCTGAAACGATTAACGTCAAAGGAGAGTCGCGACTGAGAAAAATTATAATGAAAGATCGTGCCCAAATTTTTACAGATGCCCCAGTATTAATTAAATCATTACTATCTATCTAATTGATCGAATCGATTTTGTTTGTTCTGACGGTTAAAAATGTTGCGGACAATTTTTTTGGCATTTTCGGGTTTACGTGCTTTAAACCCCACCTTAAAAAATGACCTTGTGTCAAACTTCATCTTAGTGGGAACAGATAAATACCTAGAGGACAAACTAGAACATATTAGTTATTAAATTAAAATAAAAAAAAAAAATTTGAAAGGTCCGGATGATTTGCAGTTGAATGCTATTGTGATTAGCTTGCATTCGATAAGCCCCGTGAGTGTTAAATTCTCCAAACATACTTTTCTCACTTCACCAACTTTCCAAAGAATGCATCGTAATTCACATATGCTAAAAAGAAGTATGTGAAGAGTCATGATCGTCTACGTCCAGAAAAAAACACAGCATTAAAGAAAGTTTCTGTAAATTTTAATATAAATGATGTGACAAAAAGTGTATTTTTTTTGGATTGAATATGCATTGTAAAAACTAAACAAAGGATTAAGAAATAGAAAAATCTCGTTGGAAACAAAGAAAAGTGTTCTAAATTGTTCTATAATATTTTTCCTTCTATAATCCGTAAATTGGACAATTTCCTCATACATACAGGCCACTTTGATTCTACAAATAGGATTCTTTGAGAATAGCTATTAAAAAAAAAACGACTGCAAAATTGATAATGAAAGGTCTCAGATACATACTGAGGAAAGAGGGCGTGGAAAATTTGATACCCGCAAGATAGTTTGAAAGCAAGAGTTAAAAAGGAAAGCAGCGAGTAAATGGATGGCAGAATAGAAAAGAGTGGAAGTAAAAAGACAACATTTGCTAAGAGTTACAAAAGATAGGACGTTGTGGAGAGCCATAGTTGTTTTAAAATTGGAAAATTTGACACTCATGGGATATTTTGAAATGCAAGCGTTAAAAAAGGACAGCAATGTTTAAACAATAAATGGATGACATAATTAGGAATGGGAAAACTTGAAGGAAAAAGACAACCTTTGATTAAGAGCTATTCCCTAGGACGTTGTGGAGAGCCATGATCGGCCACAGCTTGGAAGATTTAACACTTGCAGGATATATTGAAATCAAGACTTTCAAGGGACAGCAGCGAGTAAATGGATGGCAGAATAGAAAAGAGGAAAATTGTAAAAATGAAACAATTGCTAAAGTTTTACTAAGGAAAAAGGACGTTGATAAGAGCAATGATCGTCCATTATTTGGAAAATTTAACACTCGCAGGATATATTGAAATCCCCTTCTTGAAATTAACAGCAAGTAAATGTATTCAGGATAGTGAATGGGGGTCAGACAGAAGACAACCTTTATATAAGAGCTACGAATATAGGACGTTGTGGAGAGCCATTTGTTCCACGATTTTTCTTAATTTTGAAACTCAGAAACATATAAACTTTATGGCAATGATGGGATAAGAAATTAAAAGTCACTAAGAACTACGAAGATTTTTCTTTGATGGATATCCATGATTTCTTTGAACGTCCTGAAGAGATAAAGCACATTTCAGACGAAGAATGAGCTTGAGTAAATGGAAAGCAGAACAGGGTTTTAGGAGAAATAAAAAAAAAGACAAAATTTATTAAAAGCTACAAAGGACAGGAAATTGTTAATTTGATCATTTTGTCCTGAAGAGACATTTTTTTAGAAGAAAAATATTCCCCCCCCTCTTTTATATAAGAACAGGGTTTAGGAGAAATAAGAAAAAGACAAAATTTATTAACAATATTACAAAGGGGATTTTTTTGTGGAGAGTCATGATCTTTCACGTCCTGAAGAGACACACTTTAGAAGACGAAGAATGAGCTTGAAAAATGGATTAAACAGAAGAGGGTTTAATGAGAAATTTTCAAACAACATTTATTAAAAGCTACAAAGGATAGGAAATTTATTTCAGAATCATGATCGGCCAATGTCCTGAAGAGACACATATACATAGAAGAAGATTAGAATGAGCTTGAGTAAATGGATAATAGAATAGGGTTTAGGAGAAATAATAAAAAAATTCAACATTTATTAAGAGCTACAAAGGATAATGAAATTGTAAGATAATGATTAACCAATGTCCTGAAGAGACACTATTTTCATAGAATTTCGAAGAATGATTTTGAGTAAATGGATTTTGAGAACAGGGTTTTAAAAGAAATAACAAAAATTGCAAAATTTGTTAAGAGTTTAAATGACAACCAAGTTGTGGAGAGCCATGATCACCTACATCTTAAAGAGGCATGTCATAAATAGAATATTTTATGAATGAGCTTGAGTAAATGGATGGCATTCAAAAATTTAGGAGAAATAAGAAAAAAAATTTTTTAATTTATTAAGAGCTACAAATTAGAGGAAAATGTCTGTGGAGATGTAGATGATTTTAATGTCCTGAAGAGACACGGCACATCGAAGAAAGAGAATGATCTTTTAAATGGATGGCACTTTGGTCAAGTTATATTTAATAAGAAATTTAAAATTTATTTTCTGAGCTACAAATCACATAGGATGTATTTATTATAGCCATATTTCTATGGATAATAAATGTCCTGAATTGACACGTCACATAGAAGATTTAAAATGATTTTGAGTAAATGGATAGCAGAACAGGGTTTAAATTGAAATAATTATAAAAGACAAAATTTATTAAAAGCTATAAGGATAGGAAAATTTAGTATTCTATCCACCTCGCCAACGTCCTAAGAGACATGGCACATAGAAGATGAAGAATGAGCTTGAATAAATGGATAATATAGGGTTTATATATAAATAATATAAAAATTAAAATTTATTAAGAGCTACAAAACCAAGAATTAAATTGTGGAGAATAGATCATCTCTCTCCTGAAGAGATATATATATTGAAGAAGAATAATTTTAGAAATGTTAAATATTTACAGCAAACAGGAAAACACATGCAAAATTTTCATATTTTAAGTCTTTTCTTTCCACACACATGAAAAAATATGGCAATTTACGACTAAACTTTTAACAATATATGTTTTATTTTCAGTATATGCTAAAGTAATTAATCACAAACCAGATTTAATTTAATATTAGACACTTTGAGAATAAAAATAACTACACTCATATTATGTAAATAATATATATATATATATAAAAATATACAGGTTATGTATAAGAAAAGGCGTTTAATAATCAATGATTGCCTTTATTTTTTGTTTATCCTATTAATTTTATGTCTTTTAAAAATGAAGACATTCATATTCATTGCCCGATTTCTAGTGTTAAAGTTACTCTTTTCTTCCCTCTCTAGCCATCGAGCTGGGATCAAAATGTAGTATCTGTTCTCATCTTTAATGGTAATAGTCGCCGTTTTCTTATAAGGAAACATTCGGCATTCGTTAACCGAGCTGTCAATTCTAACTTCAGTTGAAATTTATAAAATCTTTATACTTCTCAACCCGAAAAATATTTAAAAATTTATGCTCAGGCCGAATAAAAAACTTTCCTTAAATTGTATATATATATATATATATATATATATATATATATATTATGAAATGTCCGACAAATATTTAAAGACATTTTTATATCTATACATTCTTTTTTATAGATACAAATATTTAAGTAAATGCTCTGTTTATAATAAACAGTATTAAACAAAATTTACCAATCTGAATGTCCGAGAAATTTTCATAGAAAATATTCGTCCTCCGACAGGAATCGAACCTGTATCCTATACGGAACCGTCATATAGCCTGACGTGCATTTAACAGATCGTTTTTATTAAGTCACGTCAGGCTATATGATTTTTCCGTATAGGATACAGGTTCGATTCCTGTCGGAGGACAATATTTTTTTGTCTTAAAATAATTGTCGGACTTTTGTCCATTTCATAATGTGTGACATCATTTGTTTACATTTGGATACGCGTTGAGCAGATATGAATTTATTTGAGAGATTCATGGAAGATTGTAGTTTAAAAGCAGTAAAATCGATTTTTGGCTAAAATTTAAACGATCCTCTTTGGCTCAATCAGTTTAAGGCACTTCAGGCTAATGACGGTTGCGTATAGGATACAGGTTCGATTCCTGTCGGAGGACGAATATTTTCTATGAAAATTTCTTTTAATAAAATGATTCATAATGATGATGATTTTCATCATTCTCAAAATAAAATCTGAAATTGCATAATTCTAAAAACAATTTTTCCACCACATGCAGTGTGATTAGTAGCAGATGTAAAAAATTTTTTTACAGGCGTATATATCTTTTTCGCTTTTGAAAATCCAGAGTTGACGGTTTTCATGCTTCCCTTAACCACGAAATTTTCAGAACAATTATAAATTAGCCCAAACTTTTAAAAATAAAGAGTCAAATAACCCTGAGAACATTTAACACACCCAAAACAATATTATAAATAACATTACAAAAAGAAAAATACACATTCCTGTCATTAATTTGAACACGTGTTTTAAAGTCTTATTTGTTGTATGTACGTTTTATCATTTCATTTTCAGCATAAAAAGGGAAATGTAATCCTTTATCAACTACTAATACATGTAAAATATAGTTTATATTTAACTAAAACATTCAAAAAGTTACAAATCATACTTTAATAAACCCAGGTTGTGTTGTGTGTGTGTGTGTGTGTGTTTGTGTGTGTGTGTGTGTGTGTGTCCGTTTATATCTGTTCGTTTATATATTGATCGATTTCTTATATTTTTCAAACGATTTCAACAAAAACTTCACAGAACTACGTAAAATTACCTTTGCGGTGGTTCTGATAGCGCCAAAAATTGAAAAATATACAATTGTTCTTGCACGAAATCAATTTGAAAACACAATTAAGAAGCATCGCTGTCGCGAGAGAATGAAAGGGGGACAACTCATATCGAATTATACTTATTATAAAACCCAGGTTGTGTGTGTGTGTGTGTGTTGTGTGTGTGTGTGTGTGTTTTTATATATGGGATCGGATTTCCTACATTTTTTCAAATTGATTTCAAATAAAACTTCAATACTTTTTTGGTGTTTTTATTGTTGTCTTGCACAATTTTTTTTCTTTATTTTTACATTCAGAATGCTTTAAAAATTCCATTTACAAGAGAATAGTTTTTTTTCTATTCAATCGGTAGATCATGAAAACGATTGAAAACAATGTTTTTTTTGAGTTTGGGTTTGACCAATTCGTAAAAAAAAAAAAAAAAAAAAATTATGACATGCGTGTCCGTCAACCTTAAACAATAATCTTTGTCAATTTTATTTTTCAGTCTTTTATGATGGTCGATACTTGATCTATCTCTTTGAAATTACATCCCCGGGCAACGCCGGGCTCTACTGCTAGTGTATATATAAATTTTAATCATTCCATCCCAAATCAAGTTAGCGAAAAAATAAAGCCGCTAAGACGCAGGAGGTTACTCAGTGTGAAAGAAGAAAAAGAAAACATTATTAAGGAGAGTGAATAATAAAAGAATAGGAACTAAGAAGACATAAGATACTGACTGACATTACATTTAAATTTTTGAAGATCAAAGTTGACTTTATAATTTAAGGAAATTCCAAAAGGTAAAGTGCGAAAGAAGGGATAGTTTTCTTTATGCGATGTTCTATATTTCTCTTCTGCATTTTGTGAATCGGTGATTCTTTTTAAAAACTTCTTTTTTTTTTTTGCTAAATAGCTGTGCCAATTTCCTCGTGAAGTCTTTTGATGTTTTATTCCAAACACTAAAATGGCTGATTTTGAACGAGTTTCAACGAGTGTGAAGATGCATCGACGATATTTGAACTCCTGAAAGAAAGAAAAAAAAATGTTACACGAT
>CAHIKZ030001519.1:0-165000 GCA_903632075.3 Acanthosepion pharaonis | reverse complement strand
TCTCATCAGTGTGACTAGACATCCGATTACCTCATGATATACCAAACTTTCAAGTCTGTGGGTCCGTGGTCGCCTGGTTGGGAACTAAGAGAATCCGTGCACCCCTGAGTTGGGAAAGCAGTGCACAAATTCCGTGGTTTCCTGGTTGAGAAACGTCAGTCTCTTCACGTCCCACATTTTTCATTTTAAGGAGTTGGCTACCCTCGTTCCGATAGATACCCGCCATAAGCCCCACAAGGGATGCCATTTTGAAAATGCTCTCCGCCGCGTCTTTTGTCCTTTTATTAAAATCCCTTCAAAGTACTCCTTGCTCATAATTACAGTATTCAACACGTCGAAATGAACTCCTCTAGTCAGCTTATGTGCCTCTGATCCCGACATGTTCAGCTGTTACAAGGCAGTAGCTCCCGTTTTTGTCACATGTCGCTTGTCATATTTTTTATATAGTTTTTCTTAAAATACATTTCTGTTTCACTCTAAAATTCTAATTGAATTTTTTATTTTGTTCTGACCGTATAAAATTGTTGAATGATAATCTCTGAAATTTGAATTTAAAAAGTAATAATAAAAATGATTTGATTCAGCTTTGTGGGTCAACTGACCCCCTGATTGGGAACTCCTCCTAATGGAGGTCACGGGACCCGTGATTGCGCATCATCCACAGAGTCCGCAATCCTCTGGTTGATAAATACCAGTAAACTCTCACAGAGAAACCGTGTCTTGAGCTACTATTGCGGCAAACTGAATCCAGACACCAAACGTACATACGATCCATCGCTAAAGATTCTGGAAAAATGGTCGATTTCCTGTACTGTTCTTGTAAGTACCCGACCCCTCCTGAAATGCTCTAACTTTACAAGAACCAAATCAGGCCGAAAATGGAGCACTGCTGTCATATATGTGCAGAATCTACCCAGGCTTCACTATCCAGTCTCGATAGAGTTTAAAAGTGCCTCTGTATTCTTGTGGCTGATGAATTATTTCCCACCCTACAACCCCTTTCCTCACAGACGAAAAGTCGCAAGTTTGTCGCTGCTCTATCGCTATTTCCATGGAAAATATTCAAACAAACTACATTCCTTAGTTCCACTAGTTCTAACCTTCACGGTTAAGACCCGTCACAAACCCCGTACAACCACCTTCATTCCCTTCGTAATCCATTGGCGAGATGTAAGTTCCACTTGAACAGCTTCTTCCCACGAACCGCTACTTTGTGGAACTGGCTCACAAGAAGATGCTTCCCCGATCATATCTGCATAAACTGTTCCTCTTACCCTGTAATCCTCTGCCACAGCGATTCTCAGCTGTCGTGCCGCGGCAGGTTAATGTGCCGCGCGGTAAACTTAAGTGTGCCGTGAAATATTGAAGAAATCACGAAAAGACACCGGAGAAAGATTTCACACTAAATAAGCTGAACAAATAGTTGAATAGGAACATTGAAATAAATAAGTTCATATTTGGGTGTGTATTTTTTTTTAAACCTATGGTTTTATTTCATAACAAGCATATCCTTTAAAAATTTACGTCCTAGATATAACAATAAACTACATGCACGTCCTGGGTAAGACGATAAACTACATCCAAACGGCAAGGCCTCTGATCAGGAGGGTTTGAGGAGCGTGGAACCACCTCTTAATTGCTGGTGTTCCCAGGTCCACCCTGACCCGGGGTGATAGCGCCTGTTAGGGTCCCAGCTATGGGCAAATAGTTAAGCCCCAAACTGAGCTCGAAACACTATGAAAGTGTAAAAATAGTTTTTAATACCAGAAATACTTTGTAAAAAATTATTACCAGCAATATATTTTTGAAAAAAAATATTACCGGCTATAGATATTTGAAGGAAAAATATTACCAGAAATAGATTTTTTGTAGAAAAAATATTACCAGAAATAGATTTTTGAAAGAAAATATTACCAGAAATAGATGATTTTGTAGAAAAAATATTACCAGAAATAGATTTTTGAAAGAAAATATTACCAGAAATAGATTTTTTGTTTAAAAAAATATAAGCAGAAATAGATTTTTGAAAGAAAATATTACCAGAAATACATTTTTTGTAGAAAAAATATTACCAGAAATAGATTTTTGAAGGAAATTATTACTAGAAATAGATTTTTTGTAGAAAAAATATTACCAGAAATAGATTTTTGAAGGAAAATATTACCAGAAATAGATTTTTGAAGGAAAATATTACCAGAAATAGATTTTTGAAGGAAAATATTACTAGAAATAGATTTTTGAAGGAAAATATTACCAGAAATAGATTTTTGAAGGAAAATATTACTAGAAATAGATTTTTGAAGGAAAATATTACCAGAAATAGATTTTTGAAGGAAAAAGATATTACCAGAAATAGATTTTTGAAAAAAAAATTATTACCTGCAATAAAAATTTTGTCGGCATTAAATAAAACCCATTGGGTTTGATATGCCGTAAAACAAACCAAACGAAACCCTTAAAAACTTTGCTAAGTCAACGGTGATATTTTCGATTATTCTGAGGTGCGCTGTTGCATAAAAAGGTTAAGAAACATTTGTCTATCTCAGCTGGCGCTAGTACAGGTTTAAAATCATTGTTTTAAAAAAAAACTGTCTTGTATTTAATTTTAGGGACTTAGCAACACTCATCACCAACCAAAAAAAAAAAAAAAAAAAAAAGAGAAAGAGAGAATGCTCAGACTGGTGAAAGACTTTGAATTGTTGTAAATATGCTGGAATCAAAGGATTCTAATCGAACGTCCTCCGAGACAAGAAAGTGGGGATTTAGGTTACGCGCATGGAAAAGCATAGAACATATGAGAAGTGATGACTTATGAAATTACTTTAGAGCACATTTCCTGGCACGAGTGATAAAATATACCGTAAAATACTTTCATTCGGTGTCCAAATTATCGAGTTACCAAAACAGCATTATTTTATTCATATTTGATCAAACTGAAAAAACTATTAAATTATTTGGTCAGTCATGTAAATCTAATCCCACGTAAATGACAAGTAGTATCATTTACGAGGCTAATCAGAAAGTTATAGACGCTTGCTAACACATCGAATAACAAAAAAGAAATCTGAAAATACGCATGCTCAAATTTCGTTTTTACAGATGGTGCATTAATTTCCTTTTGACTTTATTTATGTAAATGCAGAGTTTATTTCATTAGTGTATGGTTTCTTTTTTTAATTAACCCGACCGAATCAACACTGAGGTCACAAACAACGGTATTTGATATCTTCATATTGGAAAAGTTATTTACAGAGCTTAGCTAAACTTAACATGAGGACAAAAAATGGGGGGATATTATATGATAGCAAAGATCAAAATGTAACAACTTTACTCCAGTCGGTTCTTATTGATTTAGAGTGTTCATAAATCGTTAGTGTCTCCGATCATCTTCAGGTTAACAAATCTCCATATGTATGAGCGAGTGCTAAAAAGTACTCGTCAAGACCCACTTCCTAAAATCAGTATTTCAATGTCCAAACACTAGAATTTGTCAAAGGATTAAAGACGGCGTGCTCAGAAAAATTAAACTTCCTGTTTTTAATTAAAGTTCACACATTACAGGGCCAAAGAGCCACTCAAGGAAGAGGATTACTTAATGAGATGCGTGATAGGAATGTAAAAGGAAGTGGTAGGAAATTAATATTACGAGGATATGGCAAATGATTGATCTTAGAATTGAAGAGTTAGAGACTGTAGTGTTCTGGTTGGTTGTCTTTGTTTAACGGCATATCAACACCTCTATGGGTTATTTAGTGCCAAAATCTAAATATTTTGATTGATTTGGTTAGTTATCTTTGTTTAGCGGCATGTCAACACCTCTATGGGTTATTTAGTGCCAAAATCTAAATATCTTGATTGATTTGGTTAGTTATCTTTGTTTAGCGGCATGTCAACACCTCTATGGGTTATTTAATGCCGAAATCTAAATATTTTGATTGGTTTGGTTGGTTGATTTTGTTTAGCGGCATATCAACATCTATATGGGTTATTTAATGCCGAAATCTAAATATTTTATACGCAGTTCTTTTTAAATCATAATGGTGTTAGCGATTAATACGTTTTTACTTATTAACCCATGGCAGGGGGAGAAGAGGTGGATTCATACCTTTTCCTTTCCACATGAGTGAACATAACAAACCCAACTGGAATTAGAACTGGACACTCCGATTAAGAATTCCGAGTCATTATCCATTACATCAACCGCCCATCCAAGCTTAGAGCACCTGGTATTCCCAAGCGGTCACCCATCTACGTACTAAACAGGCACGACGTTGCTTAACGTCGGTGATCGTACGGGAACAGGTGTTTCAACGTTCTGTGACCGTAAGACTTACTGTTCTGGGAAGCCGCAGGAGTTTGTTCGAAAAGGTAGCAGTTCTTGCTAAAGGGTTACGTAGGGAATAGGGATGATTCAACTCCGTGGACGTAGTCTTCTGGCAAGCCTCCACACAAGTGTTTGTTCGAGAAGGTAGTGGTTCTTAGAAAAAAATATACTACTTGGAACACCCTTCTTGCTAAAGGATTACGTAGGGAATAGGGATGATTCAACTCCGTGGACGTAGTCTTCTGGCAAACAGCCTCCACACAAGTGTTTGTTCGAGAAGGTAGTGGTTCTTAGAAAAAATATACTGATTGGAACACCCTTCTTGCTAAAAAAATTACGTAGGGAATAGGGATGATTCAACTCCGTGGACGTAGTCTTCTGGCAAGCCTCCACACAAGTGTTTGTTCGAGAAGGTAGTGATTCTTAGAAAAAAATATACTAATTGGAACACCCTTCTTGCTAAAGGATTACGTAGGGAATAGGGATGATTCAACTCCGTGGACGTAGTCTTCTGGCAAGCCTCCACACAAGTGTTTGTTCAAGAAGGTAGTGGTTCTTAGAAAAAAATATACTACTTGGAACACCCTTCTTGCTAAAGGATTACGTAGGGAATAGGGATGATTCAACTCCGTGGACGTAGTCTTCTGGCAAGCCTCCACACAAGTATTTGTTCGAGAAGGTAGTGGTTCTTAGAAAAAAATATACTACTTGGAACACCCTTCTTGCTAAAGGATTACGTAGGGAATAGGGATGATTCAACTCCGTGGACGTAGTCTTCTGGCAAGCCTCCACACAGGAGTTTGTCCGAGAAGGTAGCGGTTCTTAGAAAAAAAAATATACTGATTGGAACAACCTTCTTGTCTAAAGATTACATCGGGAATGGAGATGATTCAACTCTGTGGACGTAACTATAAATGTCTTAAGTGGTGGAACTAAAGAATGGAGCTCGTCCGCACCTTTACACGGAAGTAACAACAAAATAGCGATTTTCTCGGGATGTTTCGCCTGAGGGAAAGAGATCGTACGGTGGAAAATAAGTCATCCCTTGCAAGACCGCACAACCGATTCTGAACTCTATGAGTGTTGGAAAATTGTGGAATGAACATATTACGGCAGCAATATTTTATTTTTGTTCTGATGTGACGCCTGAAAAGATGATTCGTGACAGGAGTCAGCTACTTCCTGGAACGGTACAAGGATCCGTATCTTTAGCGAGGGATTGTATATGTGAGTGCCACTTGAAGCCTGGAGGGTGAAAATGAATCCCAGTAGACGCTCAAAGCCCGAAACCTCATCGAGATTGCAACCGGTCATTAGAACGGGGGGAAATTCAAAGTCTGCTCTATGATACAGGGTAGGAAAGGAAATCAAGAAGAAAGAAAAAACTTTAAACTGAAGGTCAAATTGGCAGCTGATCTCAAAAATGATATACAATCTGTTGTTAACTGGGACAAGGAATGGCTTGTTAATTTTGACGCCACCAAATCGAAATTGCTTTCTAGTAATCGTCTGAAAGACCCCTCTCTGCCGTCCATCAGCATGGCTGAGTGTAACCTTCAGCTGAGTGCCGCTTTGCGCCTTTTCGGACTGACGTTCTCTGCTGACATGAAGTGAAAAGATCATATTAAATCAAATACAGAAATTTCTTTTCTGCTGCTCGGAAAGTTGGTTCACTGTGTCGCGCTAGACAAGTTTTCTCTCCAGAATCTATCTAATATATTTATAAGTCTACTATACGTCTATGTATTGAATATTGCTGCCACAGAAGGCCTGGTGCGTATTTAGAGGTTCTTGATGAAATCCAAAAACGAATCTTCAATGTTATTGATCCTCACCCGGCATCTCGGCTTCAGACACTTTCCCGCCGCCGTAACGTAACTACCTTGTGTCTTTTCTATAAATACTTTATTGGAAATTGTTTTGATGAGCTCTACTCAAAGGTACCTCGAGTTTATGGATTTAAGCGCAATACTAGATTGTCACATCATTATACAGTTGATATTGCTAGATGTAACCGTAAGTTCTATGCTAACAGTGTCTTCTCTCGCACTTCTCACTTGTGGAATGCTCTTCCGGCTTCTTACTTCCCAGTCAACATTGATCTTCAAAAATTTCAATATAATGTCAATCGTTATCTTCTGTCTTCTTAATTCTTGTTCTATTATTGTTCTTTCCCCTTAATAGTGTTTAATCCCTTTTCTAGCACTCAGTAAACTATTGCGTCTTAGTGACTGTATTGCCTTTCTTGGGGTGGAATGATACTTTTTAAAGCGGAAATAGACTTTCATTATTTTACAGATGAAATGGCTAGATGTAACCGTAAGTTCTATGCTAACAGTTTCTTTTCTCGCACTTCTCGTTTGTGGAACTCTCTTCTGGGCTCTTGCCTTGCAGTCAAGTTTGATCTTCAAAAATTTAATGGAATTTCAATTGTTATATTTTGTCTGCTTATTTCTTGTTCTTTTGTTGCATTCCCTTTTTACTTATGTTTTTTTTTTCTTTTACTCTCATTCTTTTACGCTCTGTAACAACTTCAGTCTTAGTGCCTTTCTTGCTTTCCTTGGAATGGAATGACTAAAAGAAAAAGTTGTGCCAAATTAAGTTCAGATTTTTCAGACCCTAGATACAGTTGGGTTTCGGCGGCTTTCAAATTGCTGATTATCGCCATGATCTAACTTTGACCAATTGACGAACATCGGTCAAATGAATTGCTGAGACACGAAACCATCTTCCACACGTATCCATATAAAATATGCCTCTTACTCTGTAACCCGGTACCTCGAGTGGCTGTTGGGTATTGTACCGGGTGAAGAAAATTCAAATGAGAAAACAGTGAATTTTTTACGGGTACTACTAACTGCGTTAAGTTTTACTACAGAAATTTAATGAATCGTGACAGAAGGAGTCAGATACTTTCTGGAACGGTACAAGAATCTGGCCATTTTTTCACAGCATCTTTTAGCGAGGGATTCTATATGTGAGTTCCACTTGAGGCCTTGAGAATGAAAATGAATCCCAGTAGACGCTCAAAGCCCGGAACCTCATCGAGATTGCAACCGGTCATTGGAAAGGGGGGGATTCAAGGTCTGCTCTATGATACAGGGTAGGAAAGGAAATCAAGAAGAAAGAACAATCTCTAAACTGAAGGTCAAATTGGCAGCTGATCTAAAAAAATGACATACAATCTGTTGTTAACTAGTACAACGAATGGCTTCAGTCTTAGTGCCTTTATTGCTTTCCTTGGAATGGAATGACTAAAAGAAAAGGTTGTGCCAAATTCAGTCCAGATTTTGAGATCCAAGATACAGTCGGATTTCGGAGGCTTTCAAATTGCTGATTATGGCCATGATCTAACTTTGGCCGATTGACGATCATCGGTCAGATGAATTGATGAGACACGAAGGTACCCAGGGTATTTATTGGATTTACAATTCACGAGCAATTAATTACGCAAAGGCGGTCAGCTAACTAGATGCTGAAACGTTTGAATGCTGACCAGAAATGATACCGAGTTAACATCTCCGATTCGATTTTACAGCACTTTCAAAAACCCACTGCTCCTGTTCATAGGACCTGGGGGGAGTGTGAAGACCTAAGAGGAGTGCGAACCGGGCGAAACTGTCTACTCCTAATTCCAATACCAAACATCAGAACTTTTATTACAAAAGACCTCCAATCCTGTTCGATATACGTGCTAGACAATTTTTCTATCCAGAACTTATAAATACTTTCATGGTAATTTTTCGGGTGAGATCTTCGCTATGGCAGCAAGACTTTATGAATTTAAATAGATTGTCACATCATTATACAGCTGACATTACTAAATGTAACCGTAAGTTCTATGTTAACAGTTTCTTCTCTCGCACTTTGTGGAACTCTCTTCCAGCTCCATGCTTTCCAGCCAACTTTGATCTTCAAAAATTTAAATGCAATGTCAATCGTTATCAACTGTCTTCTTAATTATTCTTTTAATGTTTTTTTCCCATAATAGTGGTGTTTTTCTTATATTCTTTATAACACAGTAACCCCTTGTGTCTTAGTGGCTTTATTGCCTTGCTTGGGGTGAAATGATTTTTTAAAATGCAGTAATGTAGATTTTAGAATTTAATTGATTAGATTTAACCATATGTTCTATGGGGACTAATTTATTACTTAACTTGCAACATAATTAGTAGATAGCCGCCTTAGCAGACGGAATATTCTTGGAAAACGAGTAGCCAGACATTATGTGGGCATGTATGTATGCACAATTCAGTTTATGATCTTTCCTCTATGATAACTAGACTTTAACTCGACGAATTTAAGAGCAGTACTAGATTGGTAACAAGGTCTCATCAATTTACGGTTGAATTGGTTAGATGTAACCGTAAGTTCTATGCTAACAGTTTCTTCTCTCGCATAAGATCCACTTATTGGCGTCTCGGCTTCAGTCACTTTCCTACCACCATAATGTAGCTTCCCTGTGCCTTTCCTTTAAATAATTTCATGCTAATTCTTCTTTTCACTATGGTACATAGATTTTATGAATTTAAGTGCAGTACAAGATTGACAGAAAAGTCTCATCATTTTACAGCTGAAATGGATGGAAGTAACCGTAAGTTCTATGCTAACAGTTTCTTCTCTCGCATTCTTTGCTTGTGGAACTCGCTTCCAGCTCCATGCTTTCCAGCCGGCTTTGATCTTCAAAAATTTAATGCATTGTCAATCGTTATCTACTGCCTTCCTGATTACTCTCCCTCATTCTCCTTGATATTTCTGGGGTTTTTTTTTATAATTCTTTCATACTCAGTAAACACTTGTGTGTTAGTGACTTTACTGCCTTGCCTGGGGCGAAACTTGTTATTAAAGTGTAAAGAAACTTGAAACGTGGCTGTCAGTAATAAGGAATAAATCAAGATTTACAGATAGCATAGAATTATTAAATAGATCATTTAAAAGTATCATATTTTAATTCTACTTGTTCCTCAGTTCATTAGTTAGCTGGCACGACCGTTACGCCTTGCCAATACCTCATAAATCATGCACTATTCCTTTTAGATCGCGAGGAAAGACGGGAAAGACATATCAGAGTCGCTGTTTGATTTCAGTAAAAAGAATTTGTTTTGATTTGTTTGTTTAACGGCATATCAACTTCTTATGGGTCATTTAATGTCGAAATTTAATTTTCTTGAGAGATTTGAAGTAATAAATAAAAATATGATATATGTTATTCTGATTTCACAAGTGAATACATGGTAAATGATACTCAGCTTTTGTGTATATACATGTTTGTGTGGACATAATTACTATAGGCGGTAATATCTGTGTTTTATATTGTAGTTTTGTTAAAGTTATATTTTTGAATACGGTTTGATTTCTTTAAGAAATTGTAGGATATTATACAAAATAATGTCATGAAAGAACCCTTTCATTTTGGTTGTTTGGTTAATTTTTTCATGGCATATCAACACCTCTATGGGTTAATAATACCGAAATCTAAATATTTTGAACGCAATTACATGCCTTCAACTACAGAATAAATGTATTGTTGGTCATTTTACTATAAAAATGTATTTTTATACTTTCATTGTGTTTTGTTTTTGTTTTGGGGTTCAGTTTGCCCATAGCTGGGTCCCTAACAGGTACTACCACCCCAGGTCGGAGTTGACCTTGGAACAACAGCAATTAAGAGGTGGTTCAACGCTCCTCAAAACCTCCAATCTCCTGATTAGAGGTCTTACTGACGAATGTATTTTATCGTCATACCCAGGACTAAGAAACAAAGAAAAAAGGAAAATAAATATAGAGAAGGCGATAACCCTCTCATATGTTTAACGTCTGCTTCAGTGAAATGGAAATACTTGTCAATTTTAAATATTTTTATTTGTATCCTATTAATTCTTTAGATAACGACCTACATTCATATTTTTGATTGTTATTACAATATGTTGTTAAAGTTATTAATCTCACATATTTAACAATGCAATAGGGAAATTCCATGGGTATTTTGTAGTCGTGAAAACCACAACTAGTTTATGTAAGTTCAATTCAAGCAGCTTCTCCCTACGGACCGCTACTTTGTGGAACCGACTCTCAAGAGGATGCTCCCCTGATCATTATAGTCTTAACTTGTCCAAGTCTAGAGTCAACCGTTATCTTCCACGCGTATCCATATAAACCGTGCCTCTTACTCTGTAACCCGGTAGCTCGAGTGGCTCTTGGGCATTGTACCGAGTGAAAAAAAATTCAAATAAGAAAACTGTGAATTTTTTACGGGTACTGCTTTAAATTTTACTACAGAAATCCAATGAAAATTATTATAATATCACATTGAAACACAGGTGCCCGTACGATCACCGAAGTTAAGCAACGTCGAAACTGTTCGGTATCTAGATGAGTGACCGATTGGAAATACCAGGTGCTGTAAGGTAGGATGTGCGGGTGATATGGCTTACGACCATATCACATTGAAACACCACTTCCTAATGTATGTGATCACCGAAGTTAAGCAACATCGAGCCTGGTCATTACCTAGATGGGTGACCGATTAGAAATACCAGGTGCTGTAAGCTAGGATGTGAGGATGGTATGGTTTACAGCCATGTCACAATGAAACACCACTTCCCAATGTATGTGATCACCGAAATTAAGCAACCTCGTGCCTGGTCAGGACCCAGATGGGGGACCGATTGAAAATACCAGGTGCCGTAAGCTAGGATGTGCGGGTAGTATGGCTTACGGCCTTATCACATTGAAACACCACTTCCTGATGTATGTGACCACCGAAGTTAAGCAACATCGAGCCTGGTCATTACCTAGATGGGTGACCGATTAGGAACTCTTCTCCACCCAGATATGGGTTAATTATTAGAACTTGTATCACTAAAATCATTATTATCTCAAAAAAATAATTCTTAAAATCTAAAAATTTTCTAGCTTTAAATAGCCTGCAAAGGGTTGATAAGCCGTAAAAAACGAATCAATCAATCAAATACTGATTAACTACACAGACATCCCTTAGATTTATTTACACTCTGGAATGTAAATATATAGAAACTGCAGTGGCTACTAAGTAAGGGATCAGTTTATATATTAATTGTAATATATAATTGATCCCCCACTTCATTGATTCACATTATATGTTCTTGTTTGTTTTATAAATTCTGATTAGGTATCAATCCACCTTTTCTCCCCCAGCAATGGGTTAATTAGTAAGAGTTACATAACTAAAATCATTATTATCTTAAAAAAGAATTCTTACAATCTAAAAATATTTTCTGGCTTTAAATAACCTACAGAGGGTTGATAAGCCGTCGAAAACGAATCAGTGCAAGTCATCCGGAATTAATGCAAGAATTACTGACAGAAACGGGATATTATATGTATACAGTGAGTCCCCGCCTATTCGCGGTTCAGCATTCGCGGCTTCACACATTCGCGGATTATTTTTTTAGAACACATTTACTTGTTATTCGCGGAAAGCGCGAATATTCGTGTGTTTTTCTGAAGAACATATGTACAAATTATCCGCTGAGAACTTCCTCGATTCGCGTATTTTTTCGATAGAACATATTTTAAAATATTCTTGTATTATTTTCCTGTTATTTAAGTTACTTAAAACATATAACAGTCCATTTTCATGGTAAAAATTGGCAGAATTGTACATCTTCATTGTTAAAAAACAAACGCAAAAACATGCGTAGTGCTTGGCCTTTGTTCTGTGTTAGGGGCCGCGGCTAGGGTCTTAAAAGTGGTTCTGTTTTTAGAAAATGTTTTAAACATTTATGTCTTGTTACACATATTTTATACAGAATTTTCAATGGTTGTATGGATTTATGCGTAATTAAAAACGGTTATTGTACGTATGAAAGAAAATTTACGCTAAGTGTATGGTCACTAATACTATTTTTTAAAAATGTTTTTAAAAGGGTTTGAAATGTTTCTCAAGTGTTTAGAATGAAAGTGTAAGGCATATGGGGTTTTGAGAATCAAAATAGGTACTTATAAGCACTTTTAGGTGGGTAACAAGTATTCGCGGATTCTAACTATTCACGGGCGTTTCTGGTTCCCAGGCCCCACGAATATGAGGGACTCACTGTAATGTAAATGCAATGCTAATTATTACAGAAAAGGGTCAGGGCTGACTATTAAGATTAAGAAGAAAGAATGCATGGTCGTCAGCAAAAGAGACACCTCAAGATTTAAAGTAGTTATTGGGAACGTCAAAAGGAAGCAGGTAGAGAAATTGAACTATCTGGGTAGTGTAGAAACGAATGATGTTGGTGTGACACAGAAATTCCGAAGGGGTGTGGACATAGCAAAAGATGCATTGCAAGAACTGATGAATATATTTTGATATACAACAGGAGTCGACAACTTTTTTGGAGAGAGTGGGCCAGGCGGCTATGCAGTGTCTTGAAGGAGGACTGATATAAAATGCAATATAATAAATTGTCTTGAGCTCAGACCGCTCCGTCCAGAAGGCTGCCTTGGTCTGAAGGTTTGAAGAAAAAACAACGAAGTTAATGTTATATTATTTGAATAAGGTTCTTTATTTTACTGCAGGATGAGGACAATAGTCCGAATAATGTAAATAATGTACATAATACCTCATCTCAGAAATATGGACAGATACTGAAAGGCCGAAACGTTGTAATAAATATGGCGACAAAGATGATGACAATAGTCCGAATAATGTAAATAATGTACATAATATAATCTCAAAATATGGACAGATACTCATCTTGTAATAAATAATATGGACAGATACTAAAGACCGAATCGTTGGACAGAATAAATACCGAATCGACAAAAATATGGACAATAGTCCGAATAATGTAAATAATGTACATAATACCTCATCTCAGAAATATGGACAGATACTGAAAGGCCGAAACGTTGTAATAAATATGGCAACAAAGATGAGGACAATAGTCCGAATAATGTAAATAATGTACATAATACCTCATCTCAGAAATATGGACAGATACAGAACCCAGTCTGTCCTGCATAGCTGGGAAAAGAAATGAATCTAAATTATTTATCATTATTCGTAATGGATCAAAGGTATATTTTATTGACATTATTTCATAAATTATTCATACTCGTATCCTCATCTTTGTTGCGTCCTCGGTAAGACGATAAAGTACATCCGACTGCAAGGGCTCTGATCAGGAGGTTTTGAGGAGCGTGCAACCACCTCTTAATTGCTGGTGTTCCCAGGTCCACTCTGACCCGGAGTGGTAACACCTGTTATGGTCCCAGCTATGGGTAAATAGTTAAACCCCAAATTGTGGTCAAAACGTGTTAAAATAGGTTTGAATACCCGCAAGATATTTTTGCAAAAAATTATTACCAACAATAAATTTTAGAAGAAAAAAAATATTACTAGCAATACATTATTACCAAAAATACTTTTTGAAAAAAATATTACTAGCAATAAAAATCTTGTCTGCGTTAAATAACCCATTGAATGCCGTAAAACAAACCAAACTAAAAGCTCATCTTTGTTTTAGTGATTACACTTCGACTGGTGTACTCATTGACTTTTTTTCTGGCTTCTGCTAAAAAGGGTTAGAAAAATGTGTTATTTCTTTTCGCTCAAAATTAATTGAACAGTGAAATTTGATCGTACGCAATATAGTTTCCTGCGTTATAAATTGTTGCCTTCGTATGAAAATAAAAAGAAGAAAAAAAAGACACCGCGATTGTATTTGCCGACAGTGCTACGGGAATAAGTTTTAGAGTCCAAAGTCTTTTTTCAGGTATAGTGGTAACGCATTGTGGTGGTGTGTGACGTGGGGGTAGGTTTCAACAGCTGGACTACTGATGCCAGGGTACGTAAAAAAAAAAAAAAAAAAAAAAAAATTTGGCCTTTAAAAAATCCAGCGTGCGAAAGACCGGAAGTTAAACGGCGTGATATTTCCGGCTTGCTGACTTTGACAGCCATGAGTTATAGCTTACTTATTTCAACTCTTATTAGCAAACTGGAATGTTGGGGAACTCTCGTGTCGGTTTCTTGGTAAATTGGGCGGTCGAACATTGGGAGGGGGGTATATATTGATATTTGCATACTTAAAGATTTAAATGAAATGCTTAAATAAGGATTTTGATATTTTTTTTATTTCAACAATGAACCTCCTGCGAGCACCTGCTATAGGAACATGGTTGGCGTATTTGATCCGTTTATCATTGAAAGCGAGTTCCTTTCGCCGGGTATATGGCTCTGTGCCAAGACGAAAGAATTCAAGAAATATTTGTTAGATTTACGCAAGAAAAATAAAAACAACCCAGATTAAAATGTATACTGCTTGCCCTTGTTCCCACTGAGTTCAAGCATACACTGCCCGGCCCAGGGATTGAACTCACAACTACTATATCACCAATTTATTGAACGCGGTCACTACAGTGAATTCTGAACTGAACCCTTTATTCAATCTACCAGGGTAGACTGTTCTCCTTCCACTTTCCATGTCTAAAGATATCTCGTGTATTTTTAGTACTGCTCAGTTTTCTCAGCCTGCTCCGATTGACTTCAAGCACACACTGCCCGGCCCAGGGATTGAACTTACAACTACTATATCACCAAAATCACAAAACGACGCTTTAATTCACTCGGTTATTGTCCTGTAGTACAAGTGTCCGTGAAGAACACTGACCTTTAAATTTGAACTTGTAGTAATACTCCATTGCTGTTCACTTTTGGCAATGGCAAGACTATGCCTTTAATATATATTATTTATAAAAGCAATTAAAGCCTATCTAATTAAATAATGTCACTGTTTTATTGCATTTTTTATTTTACTATTCGGAGCAGATTTTCGGGAATACAGTAACTCTTTGAAGAAAATGGAAAATTTACATTCTCCAAGGAGTCCTGCTTTTAATTGATAAAGTTAGCGATTAGAATTTAATTTGTCGAAATTTCATGAAATTAAGTTGTGGGTAACAGATGGTAAAAAAAAATTACCCAAGATTTTCTAAAAAATAAAGATTTCCAAAATAATTTTATTCATTTATGAATAAGTTCTCAAAGTTTCATTAAAATCCGACAATTATTTGATTTTTGCAAGAATTTCCAAATCATTGTGGCGCTAAAATGCGTAAAAAAAGATTTTTAACCAAAATTTCGAACGTGCTAGAAAGGATAAAATATTTAATAAAATAATAAAAAATATTTTGGTCTTTCCTCTTAATAATACAATAAAGATTTTGACGATAAAACATTGTTTTTATGAAATTTAGTGCATTTTTTCATCATGCTATACTGTTTTCAACGAATTAATGGCGGTTTCTATGGCAATGGCATTATTATCTGGGAAAACTCGGCGTTCATTGGCCGAGCAGTTGGTGCTACTGTTGGTTGAAATTTATAAATTCTTTCTCTTAAAATATTTTTTTCTGAAAAATAAGTTTCTCACATCCACTGTCATCGATCTTTCTAGTCTTTCATAAAGTTTTCCTGGCTAATATATGTTCAGTGTAGTGTGGGAAATGAACATCTTGAATATGTCATTATTTTTTTCTCTTCCATTTACGTGTGTTATCCATTTTAGTTGTTGAAGCTGGTTTAAGTTCTGTTATTTGGTACAGTTCTTTGCTTGGGATTCTGTGTCGCCAGTCCACAATGTTCAATGAAGGATGGTCCTCTCTAACATCTACATGCTTCGTTCGCCCGAAGCCATGTTTAGTTTTTCATCTGAAAAAGGGGTTGTACACAGTTGACAGATTTGATGTTTCTGAATAATGTTTGGAGCCGTACATGGAATCCATATGTAAGTCGACGAGACTATTTAAGAACATGATTTGAGCTTTTAGGTTAATGTCTTGGTTTTCTAGCAACTTTCAGTCTTGGGGTTTGGTTTTGTTTGGTTTGGTTTTACGGCATATCAACCTCAATGGGTTATTTAATGCCGACAAAATTTTTATTGTTGGTAATATTTCTTTTTAAAATCTATTTCTGGTAATATTTTTCCTTCAAAAGTTCCATTTCTGGTAATAATTTTCTTTCAAATATGTATCACTGGTAATATTTTTTCTTTTCTTTTTTTCAAAAAATGTAACGGGTAATATATATTTTTCTTTTTTTTTTTTTCAAAAATGCATTGCTAGTAATATTAGGTTTTCAAAAATGCATTGCTGGTAATATTTGGTTTTCAAAAATGCATTGCTGGTAATATTTGGTTTTCAAAAATGTATTGTTGGCAACATTTGGTTTTCAAAAATGTATTGCTGGCAACATTTGGCTTTCAAAAATGTATTGATGGTAATAATTTTTTACAAAGAATTTCTGGTATTAAAACCTATTTTTACACTTTCATAGTGTTTTCACCCCAGTTACAATTCCATTGAATAAGGTTTTGTTAAAAAAACGTATAACTGGTAATATTTTACTTTTTTTAAACGTATAGCTGGCAATATTATTTTTTAAATATGTATAGCTGGTAATATTATTTTTTCAAAAACGTATAGCTGGTAATATTATTTTTCAAAAAAGCATTGCTGGCAACATTTTTCTTTCGAAAATACTAATAATACTATTTTTCGAAAAACGTATAGCAGGCAACATTATTTTTTTCAAAAGCGGCCTTTCTGTTGGACGTAGTTTATCGCCATACCCAGTATGGTATGCGGATGTAGTTTATCGCTGTACCCAGGACGCGGATGCAGTTTATCGCTGTACCCAGGACACTGCAGTCTTGGAGAAAATTATCTGATCCATACACAAGGTATTTTAAGTCTTTAGTATTTATTGATTCCACATCCAGAATTTTTTTACTGCGGGTTAATGTAGGTGTCGTCAAGTGACAGCTGTTTTCGAAAATGACCTCCAAGCAGTTGTTAATTGAGGCCAGAAATGGCTTGTAAATTTTAACGCCTCCAAAACAAAACTGCCCTCCTTTATTCATCATAGACAACCATTTTTGTCCTCCATCATCATGGCTCATGCTAACCTCAAGGAGAGCAACGCATTGAGCCATCTTGGTCTCAGATTTTCTCCTGACATGAAGTAGACGATTATATTGAATCAGTTGCTAGGTCTGCTACTAAGAGCAATGGTTCACTGTGATGTGCCATTTTTCTTGCTAGAACTCACGTTGCACAATTATAAATCTACCATTCATCCGTGCATGGAATATTAGCTGCCGTACCTGGTCTGATACTCCGGCTATATATCACGAGATTCTTGACAAAATACAAAGAAAAGTCTGTGATGTTATCTCGACTTTAGTCACTTTCCCACCGCCCCAGTACAGCTTCTGCCTTTTGTATAAATATTTGCAACTGTTCTAATGAACTCTCGCCTTGGTACCTCGTCTGCATGAATTTTACGCGTGCTACTCGTTTGACAACTAGGTCTCATTGTTTTACTGTTGGACTAGCTAGATGTAACCGTAAGTTCTATTCTAAGAGTTTCTTTTCTCGTACTTCTCGCCCGTGGAACACTCTTTCCATTTTTTCCTTCCCTGCCACCTACAATCTTCAAATATTTAAATGCAGCATCAATCGCTATCTTTTGTCTTTCTTGAAACCTGTTCTTTTATTGTCCTTTCTCCTCACCAAAGTCTTCTCTTTCACTTAACCTCGTTGCGACTGAGTGGCATTATCGCCTTGCTTGAGGTGAAATGATCAAAAAAAGCACCCTAAATCAGAGTTTCTTTTTTGGAACGGTTTACCTTCTCCTATTCTTGAAATACTTGGTAGAGAATTTTTTTTTTTTGGGGGTGATTTGGGCGGGGGGTGATTTTTTTTTTTTTTTTTTTTCTATATCATCCTTATCATAACTATAAATAGTTATGCCATCAGCATAGCACCTCTCTTTATCAGTACAGTGGCCTCGAGAGGGAAAGCTGGAAGGCTGTTTTCTATTAGTAAATTCGTTTGGGATGTAGTATGGAATGAATAAACGATATGTGCCCTTCTCTTCGCATCTGTGCTTGTATGTTATTATATTTACTCCATCTTATTATTGTTGCCTTTTAGACAAAGAATTCTCAATATTACTTTGTTACTAATTTCACCATATATTATTATTGGTGCTTTTTATCAAAATACTCTTGTTTGATAAACTTATTGACCACCAAAGCAAACAGGATAAAATCGGGAAAAAAACGTGTTAAACTTGCATCTCAGGAGCTTATCTTTCATGGACGTTTCTATAACCACTTCGGTCACGGAAACTTTGATGGGTAAAAGCAAAGCACAATCTGTAATCATTCGACTATGTCGATGTCTCTGAACTTTTACGTTCTCTTCACCTCCAGTCAATCAGCTAATTGCCATATGCGATACATGCTTGGGCGATCATGTCTTTTTCGATTTTTTAGGCAGAAGATTTTCCCGGGTAGATTGCCGTTTCTTTCTGCGGTAGAATGGTTGCCAACCAAGGTTATAGGATCCAGTCTGTCTTATTATCCAACCCATAGGTCGGGGGAGAGATGGATTTATAGCTTTCCCAAGGGTATTTGCGCGTAAGTGAATGTAACGAACCCGACTAGAATTCGAACTCGGTTCTCCGAGTTCTCATTCCGAGCTGTTATCCATTACACCCCAATGCACGTCTTATTAACGTGTAATAGTAGTTATTATTTTTAAATGTTTTTTTTTATATATAATTTTTATCATTATGATGAAAACATTTCCATCAAAAAAATAGCGAAGACAGATATCAACCTCGAAAGATCGTTAAGACTCGTTAAGATTCGGAAAGACTCGGAGAAAATTCGGCATATTTTGAATAATATATGATGCGTCTCCCGAGGAGTTGAACAGGTTTAACTCACCGAGATAATCGTTTAATGTAGAACCTCTCGTCCCTCGCTCCGTTAAAGAAAGGATAAAGCAGAAAAGAATTAGAGGCTGGAAATACAGAAAAAAAAACACGTGAATTTTTATTGGAACTTACACTTTCTACATTACGTTGCTCCATTTTGGTTGAACGCCATATCTTCCATTAAGCAACAGGAAGTGGAGGCGCGCCTGCACAGGAAATGAGAAAGCGGGAAGTCATGTATAAACGAGAAAACCTTGCTTTTGTCTGGATGGAGCAACGAAGAAAACAATGGATGAGTACAGGCGTGTTACACTCTTGCCAATTCACGCTGTACAAAGTCTGCACTAAAAAAAAACTTCTTTTTCTTCTTCTATGTTCATGACCCTTCAGGGCGTTGGCGATCATGGCTCTCCACAACTTCCTGTCTTTTATACATTTTACAAATTTTTGTCTTTTTGCTATCTGTCCTAAACTCATTTCTACCATCCATTTACATCATTTTTTTTCTTCTTCTCTGTGCCGTGTCCATTCGGGGCATTGGCGATCATGGCTCTCCACAACTTCCTGTCGTTTGTACCTTTTAGTAAATTTTCTCTTTTTACCATCTCTACTAAACTCTGTTTTGCCATCCATTTACACGAGTTCCTTTTTCTTCTTCTATGTGCCGTGTTCCTTCAGGGCATTGGCGATCATGACTCTCCACAATTTCCTGTATATTATTCCTTTTAGAAAATTTTGTCTTTTTGCTGTCCTAAACATTGTTCTGTCGTCCATTTACACGAGATTTTTTTTTCTTATTTTATGTGCTGTGTCCCTTCGGGACGTTAGTGACCATGATTTCCTGTCCTTTGTACCGCTTAGTAAATTTTCTCTTTTTACTACCCCTCCTAAACACTGTTCTGCCATCCATTTACAGAAAGATCCTTTTTTTTACTTTTATGTTCCTTCAGAACTTTGGCGATCATGGCTCTCCACAATTTCCTGTCCTTTTTAGCTCTTTCTAGTCTTTTTGCTACCTCGCCTCAACCCTGTTCTGTCACCCATATACAAAAGGTCGTTACGTTGGTTATGCGATGATTTTCCTCTGTCCCTCTTGGCTTCAGTATGTCCTATGAATGTCAACCCCCCCCCGCCACTCCGGCTTTCCTCGTTATATGCCTGTGAAATTTCCACAATATCTTTCTGGTTCTAAGTATAAGTGTTCGTTCATATGTTCAGTCCATGGTATTCTCAGCATCCTTCTGTAGAACCACATATCTGTTGCTTAAAGTCTCTTCTTCATCTGTGATGAGATTGTCCAGCATTCACTGCCATATATGAGGACTGATATTATATAACAGTTCAGTAGTCTTTTCTTTGTTTCTGTTGCTTCAAGTCTCTTCTTCACCTGTGAGGAGATTGTCCAGCATTCACTGCCATATATGAGGACTGATATTACATAACAGTTCAGTACTCTTTTCTTTGTTTCTGTTGCTTCAAGTCTCTTCTTCATCTGTGATGAGATTGTCCAGCATTCACTGCCATATAGGAGGAATGATATTATATAACAATTCAGGACTCTTTTCCTTTGTTTCTGTTGCTTCAAGTCTCTTCTTCATCTGTGAGGAGATTGTCCAGCATTCACTGCCATATAGGAGGACTGATATTTTATATAACATTTCAGTACTCTTTTCCTTTTGTTTCTGTTGTTTCAAGTCTCTTCTTCATCTGTGAGGAGATTGTCCAGCATTCACTGCCATATAGGAGGACTGATATTACATAACATTTCAGTACTCTTTTTTTTGTTTCTGTTGCTTCAAGTCTCTTCTTCATCTGTGAGGAGATTGTCCAGCATTCACTGCCATATAGGAGGACTGATATTACATAACATTTCAATACACTCTTTTCTTTGTTTCTGTTGCTTCAAGTCTCTTCTTCATCTGTGAGGAGATTGTCCAGCATTCACTGCCATATAGGAGGACTGATATTACATAACATTTCAGTACTCTTTTCTTTGTTTCTGTTGCTTCAAGTCTCTTCTTCATCTGTGAGGAGATTGTCCAGGATTCACTGCCATATAGGAGGACTGATATTACATAACATTTCAGTACTCTTTTCTTTTAATTCTGTTGCTTCAAGTCTCTTCTTCATCTGTGAGGAGATTGTCCAGCATTCACTGCCATATAGGAGGACTGATATTACATAACATTTCAGTACTCTTTTCTTTTTTTTCTGTTGCTTCAAGTCTCTTCTTCATCTGTGAGGAGATTGTCCAGCATTCACTGCCATATAGGAGGACTGATATTACATAACATTTCAGTACTCTTTTTTTTTTGTTTCTGTTCTTCAAGTCTCTTCTTCATCTGTGAGGAGATTGTCCAGCATTCACTGCCATATAGGAGGACTGATATTACTGTGAAATTTCATATATCTTTCTGGTTTCTAAGTATAAGTGTTCGTTCATATGTTCACTCCATTTTCTCAGCATCCTTGTTTCTGTTTCTAAAAGTCTTTCTTCATCTGTGAGGAGATTGTCCAGCATTCACTGCCATATATGAGGACTGATATTATATAACAGTTCAGTACTCTTTTCTTTTGTTTCTGTTGCTTCAAGTCTCTTCTTCATCTGTGAGGAGATTGTCCAGCATTCACTGCCATATATGAGGACTGATATTACATAACAGTTCAGTACTCTTTTCCTTTGTTTCTGTTGCTTCAAGTCTCTTCTTCATCTGTGAGGAGATTGTCCAGGATTCACTGCCATATAGAAGGAATTATATTACATAACATTTCAGTACTCTTTTCCTTTGTTTCTGTTGCTTCAAGTCTCTTCTTCATCTGTGAGGAGATTGTCCAGCATTCACTGCCATATAGGAGGACTGATATTACATAACATTTCAGTACTCTTTTCTTTGTTTCTGTTGCCATTTCAAGTCTCTTTTCTTTGTTTCTTTCAAGACTTTGCTCATCTGTGAGGAGATTGTCCAGCATTCACTGCCATATAGGAGGACTGATATTACATAACATTTCAGTACTCTTTTTCTTTGTTTCTGTTGCTTCAAGTCTCTTCTTCATCTGTGAGGAGATTGTCCAGCATTCACTGCCATATAGGAGGACTGATATTACATAACATTTCAGTACTCTTTTCTTTGTTTCTGTTGCTTCAAGTCTCTTCTTCATCTGTGAGGAGATTGTCCAGCATTCACTGCCATATAGGAGGACTGATATTACATAACATTTCAGTACTCTTTTCCTTTGTTTCTGTTGCTTCAAGTCTCTTCTTCATCTGTGAGGAGATTGTCCAGCATTCACTGCCATATAGGAGGACTGATATTACATAACATTTCAGTACTCTTTTCTTTGTTTCTGTTGCTTCAAGTCTCTTCTTCATCTGTGAGGAGATTGTCCAGTATTCACTGCCATATAGGAGGACTGATATTACATAACATTTCAGTACTCTTTTCTTTGTTTCTGTTGCTTCAAGTCTCTTCTTCATCTGTGAGGAGATTGTCCAGCATTCACTGCCATATAGGAGGACTGATATTACATAACATTTCAGTACTCTTTTCCTTTGTTTCTGTTGCTTCAAGTCTCTTCTTCATCTGTGAGGAGATTGTCCAGCATTCACTGCCATATAGGAGGACTGATATTACATAACATTTCAGTACTCTTTTTTCTTTGTTTCTGTTGCTTCAAGTCTCTTCTTCATCTGTGAGGAGATTGTCCAGCATTCACTGCCATATAGGAGGACTGATATTACATAACATTTCAGTACTCTTTTCTTTTGTTTCTGTTGCTTCAAGTCTCTTCTTCATCTGTGAGGAGATTGTCCAGCATTCACTGCCATATAGGAGGACTGATATTACATAACATTTCAGTACTCTTTTCTTTTGTTTCTGTTGCTTCAAGTCTCTTCTTCATCTGTGAGGAGATTGTCCAGCATTCACTGCCATATATGAGGACTGATATTACATAACATTTCAGTACTCTTTTCCTTTGTTTCTGTTGCTTCAAGTCTCTTCTTCATCTGTGAGGAGATTGTCCAGCATTCACTGCCATATAGGAGGACTGATATTACATAACATTTCAGTACTCTTTTCTTTTGTTTCTGTTGCTTCAAGTCTCTTCTTCATCTGTGAGGAGATTGTCCAGCATTCACTGCCATATAGGAGGACTGATATTACATAACATTTCAGTACTCTTTTCCTTTGTTTCTGTTGCTTCAAGTCTCTTCTTCATCTGTGAGGAGATTGTCCAGCATTCACTGCCATATAGGAGGACTGATATTACATGACACTTCAGTACTCTTTTCTTTGTTTTCTGTTGCTTCAAGTCTCTTCTTGATCTGTGAGGAGATTGTCCAGCATTCACTGCCATATAGGAGGACTGATATTACATAACATTTCAGTACTCTTTTCTTTGTTTCTGTTGCTTCAAGTCTCTTCTTCATCTGTGAGGAGATTGTCCAGCATTCACTGCCATATAGGAGGACTGATATTACATAACATTTCAGTACTCTTTTCCTTTGTTTCTGTTGCTTCAAGTCTCTTCTTCATCTGTGAGGAGATTGTCCAGCATTCACTGCCATATAGGGAGGACTGATATTACATAACATTTCAGTACTCTTTTCTTTGTTTCTGTTGCTTCAAGTCTCTTCTTCATCTGTGAGGAGATTGTCCAGCATTCACTGCCATATAGGAGGACTGATATTACATAACATTTCAGTACTCTTTTCTTTGTTTCTGTTGCTTCAAGTCTTTCTTCATCTGTGAGGAGATTGTCCAGGTTCACTGCCATATAGGAGGACTGATATTTACTAACATTTCAGTCTTTTCTTTCTTCAAGTCTTCTTTCATCTGTGAGAGATTGTCCAGCATTCACTGCCATATAGGAGGACTGATATTACATAACATTTCAGTACTCTTTTCCTTTGTTTCTGTTGCTTCAAGTCTCTTCTTCATCTGTGAGGAGATTGTCCAGCATTCACTGCCATATAGGAGGACTGATATTACATAACATTTCAGTACTCTTTTCTTTGTTTCTGTTGCTTCAAGTCTCTTCTTCATCTGTGAGGAGATTGTCCAGCATTCACTGCCATATAGGAGGACTGATATTACATAACATTTCAGTACTCTTTTCCTTTGTTTCTGTTGCTTCAAGTCTCTTCTTCATCTGTGAGGAGATTGTCCAGCATTCACTGCCATATAGGAGGACTGATATTACATAACATTTCAGTACTCTTTTCTTTTGTTTCTGTTTTCAAGTCTCTTCTTCATCTGTGAGGAGATTGTCCAGCATTCACTGCCATATATGAGGACTGATATTACATAACATTTCAGTACTCTTTTCCTTTGTTTCTGTTGCTTCAAGTCTCTTCTTCATCTGTGAGGAGATTGTCCAGCATTCACTGCCATATAGGAGGACTGATATTACATAACATTTCAGTACTCTTTTCCTTTGTTTCTGTTGCTTCAAGTCTCTTCTTCATCTGTGAGGAGATTGTCTAGCATTCACTGCCATATAGAAGGACTGATATTACATAACGCTTCGGTACTCTTTCCTTTGGATGTTTTCTGTTTCTTAATACTTTGCTGTTATCCACTTCATTAAGCCCGCCAGTATGACATGCATTGCTTTCCCTCGTCTCTCTTTCCCTCGACCTCTGCGTATCAGATTCTCCAAGCTCTACTTTCCCATTACGTATCCCAGAAATTTCCATTGTCTCTTTCTGATGTTAAGTATAACCTTTTCTTTGTTTGCATCCTATCCAAAACTTCATCGTTGTTCACACGTTCGGTCCTGGAGATCCCTAACATCCTTCTGTAGAACTATACCTCCGCCGCCTCGAGTCTTTTCTTCATCTTTGAGGAGATCGTCCAACATTCGCTGCCGTAAAGGAGGAAAGATGTCACGTAGCAGCTCAGTAGTGTTTTCTTTGTTACCAATGAAATTCTTCCTGTCACGTGATACTCTGCCTAGCTTTTGGAATGCGTCTTTGGCCATCCCGACGCGCCTTCGAATCTCAGTGTCGCACTTAACGTTCTCTTTCAAGATATTTAAATCCCCGCACCTGCTTGATTTTAGTGTCCCCGACCTGTAAATCGCATCGGTCCATGGTATCCTTAGCATCCTTCTGTAAAACCACACCTCTGTTGCCTCATGTCTTTGAGGAGACCGTCCAACATCTGCTACCATAAAAGAGGATAGATATGACATAGCGGTTCAGTGCTCTTTTCTTTGTTACCAATGAAACCCCCCCCGTCTCGTAATACTCTGCCTAGCTTTTGGAATCCATCTTTGGCAATCCCAATACGTCTTCGAATCTCAGTGTCGCACTTAACGTCCTCTGTCAAAACACTTCCCAGATATTTAAATTCACTTGATTTTAGTGTCCCTGTCCTCGTTGCGATAATTGTTCAAAATGGTATCACTTCCCTGTATAGATATCTGTTGCTTAAAGTCTCTTCTTCATATGTGAGGAGATTGTTCAACAGTCACTGCCATATAGGGAGACTGATATCACATCACAGTTCAGTACTCTGTTTTTAACGAGATTTTTCTATTTCTTGATAGTTGGCTTATATATGTTGCATATATTATAGAATATCTAATGATTAGTTCTAGCTGTTGTCATAGTTTGTGCGTAATTAATGGAAGCTGCCTGTATCCCAGGCATTCTTATTAGGTCATGCAAGTTTGAGGTTGAGGTATCCCTTCGTAGAACAAATCCTAACATTTCATGGAAACGTTATAGATAGATAAATGTGAACAGGATGAGATAGAAAGATGTGGACAGACAAAGCGACAGACAAAGCGACAGACAGAAAGAACCTGAAGGACAAAGAGGGAGAATGAAGTGAGATAGATAGATAGATAGATAGATAGATAGATAGATAGATAGATAGATAGATAGATAGATAGATAAAATGAGATAGATGTGAACAGAATCTAGATAGATAGATGTAAACACAATTAGATAGATAGATAGATAGATAGATGTGAACAGAATTAGATGTAAACACAATTAGATAGATAGATAGATAGATAGATGTGAACAGAATTAGATGTGAACAGAATTAGATAATAGATGATTGGTAAGTAGATGTGAACAGAATTAGATAGATAGATGTAAATAGAATGTGATAGATGTGAACAGAATCTAGATAGATAGATGTAAACACAATTAGATAGATTATAGATAGATAGATAGATAGATGTGAACAGAATTAGATAGATATAGATAGATTAAAATGAGATTGTGAACAGAATTAGATAGATATGTTAGATAGATAGATAGATAGATAGATAGATAGATGTGAACATAATTAGATGTGAACAGATTAGATAGATAGATAGATAAATAGATAGATGATAGATAGATAGATAGATAGATTTGTAGATAGATAGTGAACAGAATTAGATAGATGTAAATAGAATGCGATAATTTGAACAGCTAGATTTGAGATGTAAACATATAGATAGATAGATAGATAGATTGAACAGAATTAGATAGATTTAGATAGCCAATGAGATAGATGTGAACAGAATCTAGATATATATGATGTTGAATTAGATAGATAGAGGTTATAGATAGATAGATAGATATGAATAGATTAGATGTGAACAGAATTAGATAGATAGATAGATAGATAATAGATAGATAGATAAAATGAGATAGAGTGAACAGATCTAGATAGATATATGTTCACAATTAGATAGATAGATAGATAGATAGATGTGAACAGAATTAAATGTGAACAGAATTAGATAGATAGATAGATAGATAGATAGATTTTAGATAAATAAAATGAGATAGATGAACAGAATGATAGATAGATACCAAAATACAATTAGATAGATAATAGATAGATGTGAACAGAATTAGATAGATAATAGATAGATAGATAGATAGATAGATTGGTGGTATTTGAAAAATAATTAGATAGATAGATTTAAATTTGAATGAGATAGATGTTTTTAAGAATCTAGATAGATAGATGTAAACACAATTAGATAGATAGATAGATAGATAGATAGATAGATATGATAGATAGATAGATAGATAGATAGATAGATAGAATTTTATAGATAGATGTAAATGTTATTAGATAGATGTGAACAGAGATTGTACATTATAGATAGATGGAAAATTAGATAGATAGATAGATAGATAGATTGAACAGAATTAGATGTGAACAGAAGATAGATAGATAGATAGATAGATCCAGATGTGAACAGAGAATTAGATAACAGAATTAGATAGATAGATAGATAGATAGATAGATAGATTGGTAGATAGAATAGATAGATAGATAAATAGATAGATAGATGTACAAATCTTATGATTTATGGTTAGATAACACACAATTAGATAGATAGATGATAGATAGATAGATAAAATGATAGATAAACAGAATCTAGATAGATAGATGTAAAATGAATTAGATAATGTAGATAGATGAAAACAGAATAGATGTGAACAGAGATAGATAGATAGATAGATAGATAGATAGATAGATAGATAGATAGATAGATAGATTTTTAATTATAGATGTGAACAGAATTAGATAGATAGATAGATAAATACAATTAGATAGATAGATAGATAGATAACATAATTAGATGTGAACAGAATTAGATAGATAGATAGATAGATAGATGAAGATAGATAGATAGATAGATAGATAGATAGATAGATGGTAAACAATTAGATAGATAGATAGATAGATAGATAGATAGATAGATAGAATAGATGTGAACAGAATTTAGATAGATAGATAGATAGATAGATAAAATGAGATGATGAACAGAATCTAGATAGATAATTAAACACAATTAGATAGATAGATAGATAGATAACAGATTAGATGAACAGAATTAGATAGATAGATAGATAGATAGATAGATAGATAGATAGATAGAATGATAGATAGAACAGAATCTATATATATATAGATGTAAACACAATTAGATAGATAGATAGATAGATGTGAACAGAATTAGATGTGAACAGAATTAGATAGATAGATAGATAGATAGATAGATAGATAGATAGATAAAATGAGATAGATGTGAACAGAATCTAGATAGATAGATGTAAACACAATAGATAGATAGATAGATAGATAGATGTGAACAGAATTAGATAGATGATGATAGATAGATAAAATAGATAGATAGATAATACATAGATGGATAGATAAAATAGATAGATGTGAACAGAATCTAGATAAATAGATGTAATTTGATTAGATGATAGATAGATAGATGAAACAGAATTATAGATGTGAACAGAATTAACTCGATCCTAGATAGATTGGTAAGATGTGAAAAGAATTCATACTGAACTTGAATGAGATAGATGTGAACAGAATCTAGATAGATAGATGATCTCACAATTAGATAAATAGATAGATAGATAGATAGATAGATTTTGAACAGAATTAGAACAGATGTAGCCAACAATTAGATAGATAGATTAGATAGATAAAATTGTATGATGTCCAGAATCTAGATATAAAGATGTATTTATTTATTAATATAGATAGATATAGATGTGATAGAATTTGAATTGAACAGATTTAGATAAATAGATAGATAGATGTCTGATTGTTGGTAAGATGTTCAGAATTATAGATATGTAAATTCTTATTCCCTTGAATCTAGATAGATTGTAAACACATTAGATATATTAGATATTTGATAGATAGAATTATAGATGTGAACAATCAGATAGATGTGAACAGAAATAGATAGATAGATAGATATGTATTTTTCTGGAAACAGATTAAATAGGCAACAGAATTATCTATAGTGTTTTCAGAATCCTTTGCAGATATGCGTGCTAGATAGATTAGATAGATAGATAGATAAATAGATAGCGTGAACAGATTTTCATATATAGACGATAGATAGATAGATAGATGATAGATAGAACATAATAGATAAGAATTAGATCTTCATAGATAACTTCGTTCTAATGATGTGCCGATACGTCCTCGTCCTGCTAAAAGACTCTGATGAACTTATTCCCTTATATTAAATCTTCAAAACCGCATTTTGCCTAATGTTTCTGGATGTCTGAGAGGAGAAGGGCCTACACTGTTGATCCATATTTTTATATAAATTGATTACACATTTAAAAATTTATAGTCATTTCTCCACTTTGCTTCTAGGATAAATAGATAAATATATTTTAAAAAATAGATAGATAGATAGAAATAATTTTTAAAAATCTAATTTTTCCAGTAGATTTCAGGTATTATTATTTTTATATATATATATATATATATATATATACATTGCGTTGGTATTATAATTATTTAAATTTTAGAGCAAAATTTAAAAGATAAATTTTATTTATATTTATCTATATATTATATATATATATATATATATATATATATATATATATATATATATATATATATATATATTGTCTGTGTGTATTTAGACAGCATTTTTTTCATTGATGCATGTTTCATTAAATAATATAGACAAGTGTTATCTATTTATTTTATGTAAATTCATTTCATATCAACATGCTTGGCCGCATACACAATTCCAGAAAACCTTGTTGAAAACACAATTATACTTAAACATGAAAACAATAAACAAAAACTAAAAATTCTTGAAGCTATATACTTAAAACAGTTGAAACCTAACCTGAACAAAATAAATTATGAAATCTCTACAAATATTCTTAAATGCCTATAATTGGTAACAGAAGCCATTGATTTATACCAACAGCTTCCCATACTTAATACTTCTCGTTTTCATTCTCGCGTGGTCATGTGTGACGTATATATATATATATATATATATATATATATATATATATATATATATATACTGTAGGCCCTGAAATTTTTAAAAAAATAGATTTTTGTCAGAGCAGCAGTGAATTTTTATTATATATATATATATATATATAGAAAGAGAGAGAGAGGGGGGGGGATAAGCAGCTCCCAAAAGAGTCTGCCTAAGATTGCACACTGGAAAAAAGAGTGTTCAATGTCATAAAGAATTGCAGAGCTTCAATATTTCGTGGACAGTGACAAAACATGACTTCCAGTTTCGCGCGCTTTCACTGAATCACCAGGCGGTCGGTAGTTTATAAAATAGAAACCCGTAATACCACCAAGTGAATCCAAAATGGTATGTCAACCAAACGCGCCAGATGGAGGGTGACTTATCCAACCAAGATCAAAATAGCCGGAAACCAATATATATATATATTACAGTTCAAAAGTTTGAAACTAACATCAGAATTAGCAAGGGTTGAACTAGACAGAAGAGTGAAAAAGAAATTAAAAAAAGAACTATTAGTGTCGTTGAAAAAGAATGAAATCAATTATCAAATTTATACTTTGAGAAACTTTAGCAAACTAATGCCAAAATTTTGTGCTGCAGTAATCAAGGCTAAAGGAGGATATTTTGATGTGAGCCAAATTCAATCATATTTTTTTTTCTTTTTGTCTTAATAAAATTTCTAATAAAAAATCATGCCTCACTTTTTTTTAACCATTTGTAATAAATTTTTCTTATTTAAAGTACAAAACAACTGCTTCTTTTGGGGTCAATTTTAAAAATTGTCTGGAGTCGCCTCAAACTTTTGAACTGTAGTGTATATATATATATATATATATATATATATATATATATATATATATATATACAGTGTAACCTGATATAAGAGACCCGGATATAAGAGAAACCCGGATATAAGAGAGATTTTCTCTGGTCCCAAATTAGAGCCTGTGTTAATGTATATATAATAGACCAAACCCGGATATAAGAGAAACACGGATATAAGAGACTTCTCCGGTCCCGACAACTCTCTTATATCCGGGTTACACTATATATATATATATATATATATATATAGTACAGGTAATCGATCCGTTGGTATATAATCTTGGTGAATCTTATTAATATTAATTATTAAAACTGATCCACAGAGAGCTTGATGTTTTTTTTTATTATAACAGAGCATATGTATTTTTTATAGCAAAACCAATGTTGAGGTAATTTTTTGGTTTTACTGTATATATATATATATATATATATATATATATATATATATATATATTATATATATATATATATTCTGTTAAGAGGCCGGAAAAATACCGTACGGTTATATAAGGTATTTTTACCCCTTTATTATATTTACTTACCCTGCATGTCTTTTTTTCAAGACAGATGCATTGAGATGGTATGGTATTACGAACACTTATTGCCCACCACCTGAAGATACCTGTCGGTCGAAACCATGGTTGTATGCGGTTATATAAGGTTTTTATACCCCTTTAATAGATATTGTCATATAGGAAGAAAATGAGTAATTACCGACACTGATATATATATATAAATGAATGTATGGATCGCGCAAAAGCATTTGACAAGGTACGGCACAAGGATCTATTTGAACTGCTAGGAAAACTCGATCTATTTGGAAAAGATAATAATAATCCGGAACTTATACTGAAGAAATTCTGGGGTACGCATAGAAAATGAATTGAAGAGCTATACTAAAATAGAAAGGGGCGTGAGACAAGGGTGTGTCTTCTCGCCGGATTTATGCAAGTGGCGCTATCCTAGGGGAAATGAAAACTCTAACAGGATTTGTCATCGGTGGTCGTAATCTTAACAATATAGGATACGCTGTCGACACTATGCTGATGGCCGACAGGGAAAGGAAACTAAAGGACATCCTAGACATAGTAGTAAAAGAAAGCGAGAAAAAAGGACTAACTACCAACTGTAAGAAGAGAGAAAGTATAGTCATCAACAAGAGAAAAAGTTCAAGATGTGTGTTATGAATTCGAGATATAAACATCAAGCAGGTGCAGATGTTTAATCTGGTAAAGAACAAGTATAACATCTGTTCTCTGCTCATTTAAGTGTATTAGCACGTAAATGAATGCAATGCATTTGACTGGAATTCGAACTCGGAGAAGCGAGTTCGAATTCCAATCGAATCCATTATATTCATTTACGTGTTAATACCTTAGAAAAAGCATGAATCCTCTTCTTCCCCCACCCCCCAGCTATGGGTAAATAGCAGGACAGACCATACCCCTATAGCCTTGAATTTAAAAAAAACCGCAGAAAGAATTGGCAACCAACTGCGAGAAAAAATCTGCCTCGTCAGTCATGTATCGAAAAAGACATGATCGCCTAAGTGTGTATTATGCATGGGAAATATCTGCCTGCTCATTTCAGGTGTGAGAAGGCACCCGATTCTGAGGATTCCAACCCTGTGGTATTACCTTCCTTATTGCACTAAGTGCAATAGTGTCAGTGTAATATTGACGCCAGTGTGACGGCGGTCGCGGGGGACTAGACAATGTCCTGGACACCGATGCATGCCTATGAGCAGCCTACGTAAAAAAAAATACCTGTGTCCCATCATGCCTTAGTGCGAAGGTTTTCTTTTTCTTTTTCTTTTTTTTTTCTTAGCCAATAAAATAGGCCTGTTTGCAGTTTCATCTGACGCAATTCCAGTCTGTCTTATCTTGAACTCAGAACGCTGTGTTCTCTGGTCCGAACGCTTTTGTGTGTCAACGCTAATAAATCATATATATTTTCTACGGCTTATCAGCCCTTTGCAGATTATTTAAAGCCAGAAAATATTATTTTACATTGCGAGATTATTTTTTAGATAATAACGGTTTAGTGATACAAGTTTTACTAATTATCCCATAGCTTTGAGAAGAAGTGGATTCATACTTTTTCCAAGGGCATTTGCACGTAAGGGGATATAAAGAACCCGACTGGAATTAGAACTTGGCTCCCCGATTAATAATTCCGAGCCAGTATCCATTACACTACGCGCACATCTAAGCTTACAGCACTATGTATTCCTAATCGGTCACCCATCTAGGTAATGACCAGGCTCGATGTTGCTTAACTTCGGTGATCCCATACATTAGGAAGTGGTGTTTCAATGTGATAAGGCCGTAAGCCATACTACCCGCACATCCTAGCTTACGGCACCTGGTATTTTCAATCAGTTCCCCATCTAGGTACTGACCAGGCACGAGGTTGCTTAATTTCGGTGATCACATACATTGAAAAGTGGTGTTTCAATGTGATAAGGCCGTAAGTCATACTACCCACACATCCTAGCTTACAACACCTGGTATTCCCAAGCGGTCACCCATCTAGATACTGACCAGGCTTGACATCGCTTAAATTCGGTTATCGTACCGGAACCAATGTTTCAAAGTTACGTGGCCGTAAGCCTCAAATGCTTTTGCGTAATCTATAAAACATAAGAGCACACGGTTTCTGATTACCACCAGCAAGAGTGTCCCTTGATATACCTTGAACAGAGACAACTGAGGTATCGTATCAGATTTAACAAGCACTCAATGGGAAACAAACTCACGCGAATTATCGTGTTTACTATCTCTCTATCTTAGATTTAGTTAGCTTCAGTCTAGTTAACAACGAAACGTGTCAAATGCAGCTAGTATCACAAACGGAATGCGCATGCGTGCAGTCGAGTTGTTTACAGTTTAGCGCAACATTTCAATCCTATTTTCTAAGAAGAAAATCGTGTAAAAAGAGATAGATTCAATAGATTCGAATATTTTGTTATGATGTATTCATTATTTATTCAATTAAAAATTTGTACGGGAAGAGATTCAGTTTCAAAAAATCGCGTGAATTTTAAATCTACGTTTTCAAACTTGTTGACTATAGATTTTAAAATAATTTACTTCTTTTTTTTTTCTGTAATTAATTCTGGATAATGTTTACTCGTAAAATTCCATTATTATTTGTTTGACAATTTCGGAATATATCTACTCGTATCTATCTGTCATGTAATTACCTAAAATATTTGCATACTTGCCACAGTTTGCGACCAGAAATTATTAATAAACAATATATATATATATATATATATATATATATATATATATATATATATATGAGGCTAATGGCCAGAGATGAATCAGACCAGGAAACAGTAGTATTAAAAAGTGCTCAATACCCGTGTGAAAAAAAATAATATAAAAGTAAAAATAACATGTAGAGCTTTTAACTTTAAAAATCAGGAGATCAGCCAAATTCGCTATTTTGGTTTCAGCCTTATGGTATCCTCAAGCAATTTTTATTAATTGACCTCCAAAGGCTTTATTAAATAAAAAAAATAACAACTTATATTACACTATTTTATTTTTATTATTTTATTAATTTATTTATTTATTATTTATTTATTTATTATTTATTACATATATATATATATATATATATATATATATATATCGGTAACTTTTGAAATCAGGAGGTCAGTTGGAATTCAGGACTTAACTTATTTTTTATAACCTTACGGTATCCTTTCTGATAAAAATCGCCTGAGGATAAAAAAAACTTGAAACCAAGGTAACGGATTCAACTGACCTCCTGATTTTGAATATATATATATATATATATATATAATATATATATATATATATATATATATATATATATACACTCACAGTGGAAGAAAAGATACTAAAATCAAATCCGTAAGTGGTAAAATAATCAAAAACTTATTTTTAATATAAAATATTAAAAAGATAGAACCATGAAGAGAGCTCATTGCATTTATATACATCAAGAATTAAAAAAAATTTAACACACCATCAATTAATTTAATTTTTAATAAATTGACTGGATAAGTTTAAACTATTTTGTAATTTCGGTCTAATGAGGCAAACATTGAAAATTTATCTGTCGAAATAAATTTATTACCGAATTCTTCGATGATATATTAAGTTTTTCCTTTTATATATATATATATCTATATATATATAAGTGATAGAAATTATTAGGAGGATTTGAGATAATTATAATTAAGTAATTCATCGAGTCTAGAAGAAAACTCAAGAGAATGCAGAAAGCACTGGACGGCTGTTTCGTCCTATATTTGGGACTCATCAGCAGTGCGCATCCACTACCGAGAATTGAAACCCGGACAGTTATGTTATCAGGCAAACGAACAAACGGGCCTCGGTGACAAAGAGGTAACGAATCAGACTCGATACAGCGCCGCTCGGTCATATATTCCGTTGTTGGAACTCATCCGAGTTTCCCCCTTACCCATAGGACTATGCCCCCAGAGCCACGACTACTATCACCAAGCAGCTCCATCCAGATGTTTTAAAAGCCAGTTCAAACAAGGATATACAATGATAGAAATTATTAGGAGGATTTAAGATAATTATAATTAAGTAATTCATCGAGTCTAGAATATATATATATATATATATATATATATATATATATATATATATATATATATATATATATATACAAGTGGATATTGCACCCAGAGGATTTAGCATGAAACAGACTGTAGTTTCTGGGTGCTGACTTCAATGTCCACTTATACTGGATTGAGTTCTCTAGGTCACTGGCGTGTTTATGATAAAATAAATACGCAAAGATTCGCCTTGCCGGGCGTCGATAGCCTAAGGATAAGAATCTCCGACTGATACCATATCGGTCGGGTTCCCATCCCGGCTGGAAGCGATTGGATGTCTAACCACACTGATGACTTGTCAAACAGTGAAACAGTCTGTCTGTGAATGACAATATTAGCTCCCGAAAAAAAATAATTAATTCGGTCGAGCACTGTGTGGGAGAAAAGCGCCAATTCGTAAACAGTCACTATTACTTCTGATAATGCAAGTCTCTCCAAACTGGATTGAGTTCTCTAAATCACTGGCGTGTTTATGATAAAATAAATACGCAAAAATTCGCCTTTCTCCTCCCCACAGTGATAGGCTTGAAGCGATCGGATGACTATTCACACTGATGAGCTGTGAAACAACGAAACAAGCTGCCTGTGAATTACGACATATATATATATATATGTGTGTGTGTGTGTGTGTGTGTGTGTGTGTGTGTGTGTGTGTGTGTGTGTGTGTTACTCTGACTGGTTCACTCTCATGGACTTGATCCCCTCTTAAATTAGCAAAGAACAGATTTTTTTTTCCGAGTTTGAAATTCTCTACTCTCAATTAAGTCAACATGTTCCTTCCTCTTCTGATAAAGCTTCCGGAATTAAAGATAAACTGCTTGAATTGTCTAACGAATATTTTTCCCTCGCTGTTCAGCAGGATTTTCTTTCATGGCAAACTGTTCATTTTCGGACTATCAAATCCTTTAAGTCTAGAAATGCCGTTTATATAACAAAGCCTAGAAAAGGGTTTTCATGTAGCCATCTTAAACAATCAAGATTATATTATGGTTATTATTTTGAATGATTCCTCTAAATTCAAGAGGATTGGTCCTGCTAGTACACGTGATAATACTAGTAAGATTGAAGTCTATATATATATTTTTCGGTATCACCCTAAGCAAAGCAGTACAGCCATTGAACGCAAGGAGTTACGGGGTATGTGTGGAGTAATTAAGAACAGAAACATTATTTATGAGGAGAAAGAGAAAAGAGCAATCGGGAGGACTGTAGATAGCGATTACGATTACATTCAAAAGATTAAAATTGACTGGAAAATATGGAGCCGGAAGGGAAATCTACAAGCGAGAAGTGCGAGATAAGAAATTGTTAGCTTAGAAGTTGTGGCCCAACTTTCAATTGATGAGATCTTGGTGCCAGTCTAGTAGTGCGCTTAAATTCATACAGTCTAGTTCGCATAGCGAAGAGCTCATCCGAACAATCACTATGAAAGTATGTAACCTTACGGCGGTGAGCAAGTGACTGAAGCCGAGCCGCCAGATCAGGACCAGTAATATTGCTGATTCTTTTTGGGTTCTTATCAAGGAGCTCCAGGTAAATAGCAGAGGTACCGCTCCATATATGACAGCATTATTCTAAGCATGAATGAATGGCAGAATTATAGATATACAAGATTCCAGAGAAAAATCATCTCGCTCGACTTTCGAACCGACTTTCTTAGCAGCCGATCTAGCAATTGATTCAATATAGTCTTTCCACCTCATGTCAGCTGAGAACATTAGCCCGAGAAAGCGCATTGAGTTACTTTTTTGGAGGATAGCATCAGCCATGCTGATGCAAGGCAAAGTGGGTGGTCTCTTAGACGTTTAATGGAGAGAGATTCAGTTTTAGAAGCGCTGAAATTGACAAGCCATCTTTTCGCCCCGTTAACGACGGTCTTGAGATCGTTTTGCACATCAGCTGCCATTTTGACCTTATCTGACTGATCAGCCTGACTAGCGAGACAGGAGTAAATGGTAATGTCGTCAACGTAAATGCCAAGTTGAGAGCTGATGTCATCGGGAAGGCCGTTAATGAAGATTAAAAACAAAGATGGAGCCCTGGGGAACACCCGCGTTACTATAAAATGATGTAGATGAGTGGCCGTTCAAGACAACATTCATTTCACGATATGAAACGACTGGATCCGCTCAAAAATGTGCCCGGGGATACCGTAAGTTTTCAGCTTGCGGAGAAGACCTAAATGTCAGACATTTGCAAAGGCTTTCGAGTTGCCCAGTGCTACAGCCCGAGCTTCACCGTTTTTATCTACAGCAAGATAGACTCTTTCCGTAATTATCGTTACTGCATCAGCAGTGGAACTGAAGAAACTAAAGTGGTATTGCTTGTCTGAGAAAAGGCGTTGTGATGAGAAATGATAAACCAATTCAGCATTGATATCGATCGTTAGCTACTGCCTTCTTGATTAGTCTTCTATTGTACTCACTGCTTAATAATGTTTCTCTTTTTGTTTTCTTTTCACAATCAATAACCCCTTATGTCTTAGTGACTATACTGCCTAGCATGGGGTGAAATGATTAAAAAATAGGTTTTAAATTTTATATAATCTTGGATAGGGTTAATTTTATATCCTGTCTTACCGGTGATATTCGTATGTATTTTTGTTTTTTCTGAAGGATCTGAAATATTTAAAAAAAAAATCTTTTAAAAAATAAAAGGCGGGAAATGAAAGCAGTCTTGTGTGACATGTCTGTTTATCCCTATACGCAACCCCACTTTGCTTCCTGGAAAAAAAAAGTTTGGACGGGAATAGAAGAAAAAAACTTCGGGCATGTAGCAGTTCAAGTAACTAGGAAGTCAGGTTTGATTTCAACGAATAGATAGTTTGGCATATGGTCTTCACTCTCCTTGGTATTACCGCTCACCTCATCAAAAATGAAAATAAAAGAAAAAGCAGAAGAAATATATAAGTTTATTCTGACCGGATTTGGAGTGGGGTGGAAGTCCAAATACACACCGGAAATGAGGGCAAACATTTTTATTGAAGGAGATCATATGAAAGGCATTGGTGAAAAGCTAAAATTAAGATGTTTATTCTTCTTTTCCTGTCATAAATGTTACACTCCAGATGCCAGCCTAGAAGATTTTGAGAGAGAAAGAGAAAGTTGGTATAACACAGGAAGAGAAAAAGAGAGAGAATGTGTATGTGCATATATATATATATATATGTGTGTGTGTGTGTGTGTGTGTGTGTGTGTGTGTGTGTGTGTGTGTGTGTGTGTGCGTGTGGAGGAATGTGTAAAAAAAAAAGAAAAACCTAATCTGGAAAGATCGCAAAAGGTAAAAAGCGGTGAAGTTTGCGTGCGTGCGAGAGTGTGTGTAAATGTGTTTATCATCTTATTTCAACTTTATATATCGCACGCATGCGTACGAAAACAAACATGTTATCTTTATATATATATATATATATATATATATATATATATATATATATATATATATATATTAATTTCCTCCACAGATTCGCATATTAATGATGTTTAAATTTAATTTCTTTTTAAATGAAAACAATTCTTGTAAAATTTTATTATTCATCTAAATTTTTTTTTATTATTCAGACAACAGTGTCCATAATATGTCTTATTCATAAAAGCAATTAAAATGTTTTTTTTGTTTTATTGCATCTTTTATTTTAAGATTCAAAGATTTTCAGTAACTAGTGTTCCTGTTTTATAAAAAAAAAGACTTGATTTAAATTTTTCAAGGATTTTTGCTTTTAATTGATATAAACATTAAGTAACCGAAAATTTAATTTCTCCAAATCTCATACAATTAAATAAGTGAGGGTAAAAGATGCAAAAAAAATATTTTACCAATGATTTTTCTAATAAAAAAGTGATTTCTCAAATAATTTCCTTTCAATAAGTTCTCAAGTTTCATTAAAATCCTAGAATTATTTGATTTTATAAGAATTTTCAATCAGTGTGTTTTCACAGCAAAAAAAAAACAAACGTTAAAGTTTTCTATACTATTCTCTGGCCACCAAGCTGATGAAAAAAAATATATTTGGCCAAAATTTCAAACATTTTTAAAAGGACGAAAAAGTATAATTTAATAATCAAAATATCCTTTGGTCTTTCCTCTTAATAATAGAATAATAAAGATTTTAACAATAAAACTTTGTTTTTATAAAGTTTAACCGTTTTTAATCATGCTAATTTTTAATAAAACCAATGAAGTTACCTAACACACACACGGACACAGATATATATATATATATATATATATATATATATATATATATATATATATATATATATGTATATGTATATGTTGTGTGTAAATATATATATATATATATATATATATATATATATATATAATTATTTATATATTATATGCGCGGTACTTATTAGAAAGCGCTCAATATCAGAGATAGAGCTAACATATTTGGTTGGATTGATGTGAGTTTGTGACCCTGGGTTTCACGCTTTAGCGATCATCAGACGAACTGATTAGTTTTTTTTTAAATTTTAGGTTTATGTATATTTCGTGTATTAGTGTTATTATTTTCGCTACACTTCCAATCTTTGAATTTCAACATACAAATGCGTATGTATAGACACAACACCACCCATATACATACATATGTCAAATCCGAAACTGTCCACATATGTTTATATATGTATGAGTCCCGACGAACATGCAAGTGTGTATGTGTGTCTGCGTACCTCATCTGATGTACGGACATGCATCTATGTTTGCGTTAGCACGATAACATCACCACGACGATTTCCGCTCACTCCCATAACACTAATACACGCAAAATCCAAAAAAATTTAAAAAATTAATCAGGGTCAAAAACTTTCAATCCAACCATATATATATATATATATATATATATATATATATATTGATATTAGTTCCACTGATTTTAAAAAATAGCATACCATATATATATATATATATATATATATATATATATATATATATATATATATATGTGTGTGTGTGTGTGTGTGTGTGCCCGTGTTTGCGTGTGTGATAGAAAGTGAGAGTGTGTGTGTGTGTGCGTGCGTAGCCGAATCGTCAGAACGTTTACTGTCTGGCTACGAGAATCGGGTTCTAATCTCACCATCTCTTCCTCAGTGAAATTGGGTAGACAGAGCCATTTATGGTTGTGCTAACACGAAGTCACAAGTCATCGTGACCGAGAGCTTGAGTGTACCGACCTTGTTCAAGAAAGAATGATCATGACAAATCATGAGCTCACTCCCAGAAATTGTAACTAAGGTCTGCTCAGTATAGATGCAGCATAAACCACAGATGTTCCCCGTCGGCTGAGCAGGCATTTGTAAAAGGGATATATATATATATATATATATATATATATATATATATATATATATATATATATACTAATAGTAATACTTGTTTCGAAAAACCTCGGAGAGCACAAGTTGTAGATATGTCAAAACAAATCAGTACCCGAGAAAAAATTGGAAATAAAAATAGAAAGAACTAAAAACATCCGAACAGGGTGAAACAAATCGTCCATTGTCTTAAGTCTTTAATCCAAAGAAAAAAAAACAAGCGAGTAGTAAAACTAAAACGTAGAGTGCTCAACACACTAAGTAGAGCGGGAATAACTATAATAAATCCTAAAGATCCAGGAAAACCTATCAGGGCCAGTTTGCACGGATGATCCGTTTAGGTGAAACCTAGGTAGGTTTTTCCTGGCTCTTTAGTAATTTAATTCAAACATATATATATATAACAGACAACGAATGTCTATTATGTTTGATCATGAGCCGTTCGAAACTTCGTATAGTTGCTTTAATTTCGGAAGAAAATTAAAGACAATTTTGGATGCACATTTGGATATTTTTTTCTTAAACTGTTCCTTGGTCTAAGCTTTCGGTTCACATCAGCCATCTTCAGAGTGGTCATATGGACATTTAAACAAAGCTATTCACCATCAAAGATGATATTCTGTTATGTCGGCATAGAAGTTTGCTATGCGACGATAACGGCCGCAGAATAGCAGACCCAAGTCGTAAATTCATGATTCAAATCTATGACGTCGTACCACGTGAAAAGACCGAAATATTAACAACAGATTCATAGCAGAGCATTCTGAATATATATATATATATATATATATATATATATATATATATATATATATATATATAATAGTAGTAGTAGTAGTAGTAGTAGTAGTAATGTTATAAGTATAAGAAATTATACTCGTTCGAAAAACCTTCATTGTTTTGATTTCCAAATAATCAAACAAATACCAAAGGGGAAAAAAGATATAAAAAAAGAAAGAACCAAGAACATGTACGTTAGCCGAAAATAATGGTCTAGCATGCAAGTCCAAAGCCCAAAGAAAAAAAAACCCGATACTAGTAGGTAAAAAAATAAATAAAGTGCTCGATACCTTGCTAGGTTTGTATGGCTCTCTAGGTTTAACTATATATATATATATATATATATATATATATATATATATATATAAAGTGAACATTGAAGTCAACACTCAGAGGTGACAAGTTGTTTCATGCTCGACACAATCGACAGGCCGCTCGATTGCGCCTAGCATGAAGCAGCTTGTCGACTCTGAGGGTTGACTTCAGTTTTCACTTTTATATTTATGTTTACATACGCTCTATCTGATACTGAGCACTTTATCCCATAAATATAGCACACCTTAAAACTATATTTCTTTTATCATATTATATATATATATATATATATATGTATGTATTTTAATAAATACGCTAGTGTCTCAGAGTGATCGATTCATAGAAGATATATATATATATATATATATATATATATAGATAGATAGATAGATAGATAGATAATATTAGTGGTAAATATATACATACATATGCAAAATATATAAATATATATACATACGTGCATCCACATACATGTATATTTTTTTGAATAAAAATTCCAAGAGGATAGAATCCAGGTAGAACTCAATGTCCAGAACAGAGTAAGGATATAATAAAAAGGCTTAAACACTAATATTCCATGGTCATAATTTATTCCATTGGAATTGTAAATACGATCCAATTCATCAGACCTTCTTTTTGAATTAGATCGTATTTACGTCTTTTTTTTTAGCCTTTTTATTATATATATATATATATATATATATATATATATATATATATATATATATATATATATATATATATCATAGTCTGTTCTTTATCCATCTATCTATTTAACTATTCTTACTTGTCAATTTACCCTTTCAGTTTCTTTATATCTATCTATCTATCTATCAAAACCTGTTCTCTATCTATGTATCTACCTATTTTTATTTCTCTATCTACTCTTTCAGTCTCTTTTTATCTATCTATCTATCTATCTATCTATCTATCTGCATAGGTACCACCAATACAAATACATACATATATATATATATATATATATATATATATATATATATATATATATATATATCGTTCGCTTTTACCCATAGTGTCTTTCCTTTACTATACACCAATTTTCCCTTTCAATTCTTATTCTCTTTCGATTTGAAACAGAACCTGTCTGGCTGGTTTGGATCCTTTTTCAAAGCTGTTATACTGCAATCGAACAGAGTGTAGAGACCAGAAAAAAAAGCAAACCAGTGACGTTGATAAACACTCATTCATGTCCCTCTTGGGAACGTTACTTTATCAACATCTGTTCGAGTTCAGAACGACATTTATTCTGCTTCACTTCAATTTCAAAAGCATGAAAATAATTCACAACAACTTTATCAAGCGGTATCCAAATAAATTTCAAATTATCATGGGCACATAAAAACCTATAAAAACAAACGATAAATCAACCTGAATTGGGCTCCTACCATAACGTCAGGTTTAGAGAATTTTCTGACCATTTCGCTACGGTTCACGGGAACGACGTTGGGTGTGATTAAGAATCTGAGCGAAGTTGTAAAGGCCTAAAATATATACCATTCGAAACAAAGAAAATACTTCTAGACAACTATGTAAATTCTGCTCTCTTACATTGCAATAATAAATCGTAAAACGATTTCGTTTCAAATGAATAATATACCGAGAAGAAATTCTTTTTTTTTATTAACTTTACCAATAAAAGGCCCAAGAGCTACTCAAGTAATGTCAATTTTTAATATGCAGTGTAACCCGGATATAAGAAGAGTTGTCGGGACCGGAGAAGAAGTAACTCATATCGGGGTTTCTCTTATATCCGGGTTTGGTCTATATACATTAACACAGGCTCTAATTTGGGACCAGAATAAATCTCTCTTATATCCGGGTTTCTCTTATATCCGGGTCTCTTATATCCGGGTTACACTGTATAAATAATTATTTTTTTAAGGAGAGTACTAACTTCAAGGTGGAGTCTCGATGGAGTAATGGTTAGTGGTTCGGATTGAGGAATCGGAGAGCCAATTTCGAATTCTAGTCGAGTTCATTACATGCTTCATACATATAGACTTTAAACTGATGCGACCTTTTTGTCAATCTAGTACTGCACTTAAATTCATACAGTCTGGGTACCAGAGCGAAGAACGATATTTATTTCCGCTACAATGCACAAAATGTGGCACAAGTCCGCGAATGGGGAAAAGGACGGTCTTCTTCTGTCTTAACTTTAAACTTAGCTAACTACAAACACTGACCTAAACATACCATAATATTCCTAATACCAAAACAACACATTTGAATAGATGAGGTTTGAGGTATACTGTAGTCTATCAGTGTTAAGCTCATTCAAGACCTTTCCACTATGGTGTATACTGTAGTCTATCAGTGTTAAGCTCATTCAAGACCTTTCCAGGTTCATTCAAGACCTTTGGCCAGTCTATGGTGCATATCAGTGTTAAGCTCATTCAAGACCTTTCCACTATGGTGTATACTGTAGTTCATCAGTGTTAAGCCCATTCAAGACCTTTCCACTATGGTGCATACTGTAGTCTATCAGTGTTAAGCTCATTCAAGACCTTCACTATGGTGCATACTGTAGTCTATCAGTGTTAAGCTCATTCAAGACCTTTCCACTATGGTGCATACTGTAGTCTATCAGTGTTAAGCTCATTCAAGACCTTTCCACTATGGTGCATACTGTAGTCTATCAGTGTTAAGCTCATTCAAGACCTTTCCACTATGGTGTATACTGTAGTCTATCAGTGTTAAGCTCATTCAAGACCTTTCCACTATGGTGCATACTGTAGTCTATCAGTGTTAAGCTCATTCAAGACCTTTCCACTATGGTGTATACTGTAGTCTATCAAGTGTTAAGCTCATTCATGACCTTTCCACTATGGTGCATACTGTAGTCTATCAGTGTTAAGCTCATTCAAGACCTTTCCACTATGGTGAATACTGTAGTCATCAGTGTTAAGCTCATCCATTCAAGACCTTTCCACTATGGTGGTGCATACAGTGCTAGTCGTCTATCAGTGTTAAGCTCATTCAAGACCTTTCCACTATGGTATATATCTGTTCAGTCTATCAGTGGTAAGTCATTCATTCAGACCTTTCCACTATGGTGCATACTGTAGTCTATCAGTGTTAAGCTCATTCAAGACCTTTCCACTATGGTGCATACTGTAGTCTATCAGTGTTAAGCCCATTTCAAGACCTTTCCACTATGGTGCATACTGTAGTCTATCAGTGTTAAGCTCATTCAAGACCTTTCCACTATGGTGCATACTGTAGTCTATCAGTGTTAAGCCTATTCAAGACCTTTCCACTATGGTGTATACTGTTCAGTCTATCAGTGTTAAGCTCATTCAAGACCTTTCCACTATGGTGCATACTGTAGTCTCATCAGTGTTAAGCTCATTCAAGACCTTTCCACTATGGTGTATACTGTAGTCTATCAGTGTTAAGCTCATTCAAGACCTTTCCACTATGGTGTATACATGTATCTATCAGTGTTAAGCTCATTCAAGACCTTTCCACTATGGTGCATACTGTAGTCTATCAGTGTTAAGCTCATTCAAAACCTTTCCACTATGGTGCATACTGTAGTCTATCAGTGTTAAGCTCATTCAAGACCTTTCCACTATGGTGCATACTGTAGTCTATCAGTGTTAAGCTCATTCAAGACCTTTCCACTATGGTGCATACTGTAGTCTATCAGTGTTAAGCCTATTCAAGACCTTTCCACTATGGTGCATACTGTAGTCTATCAGTGTTAAGCTCATTCAAGACCTTTTCCACTATGGTGCATACTGTAGTTCATCAGTAAGAAGCTCATTCAAGACCTTTCCACTATGGTGTATACTGTAGTCTATCAGTGTTAAGCTCATTCAAGACCTTTCCACTATGGTGCATACTGTAGTCTATCAGTATTAAGCTCATTCAAACCTTTCCACTATGGTGCATACTGTCGTCTATCAGTGTTAAGTCTATTCAAGACCTTTCCACTATGGTGCATACTGTAGTCTATCAGTGTTAAGCTCATTCAAGACCTTTCCACTATGGTGTATACTGTAGTCTATCAGTGTTAAGCTCATTCAAGACCTTTCCACTATGGTGCATACTGTCGTCTATCAGTATTAAGCTCATTCAAGACCTTTCCACTATGGTGCATACTGTCGTCTATCAGTGTTAAGCTCATTCAAGACCTTTCCACTATGGTGCATACTGTCGTCTATCAGTGTTCAGCTCATTCAAGACCTTTCCACTATGGTGTATACTGTAGTCTATCAGTGTTAAGCTCATTCAAGACCTTTCCACTATGGTGCATACTGTAGTCTATCAGTGTTAAGCTCATTCATGACCTTTCCACTATGGTGCATACTGTCGTCTATCAGTGTTCAGCTCATTCAAGACCTTTCCACTATGGTGCATACTGTAGTCTATCAGTGTTAAGCCTTTCATTCAAGACCTTTCCACTATGGTGCATACTGTAGTCTATCAGTGTTAAGCTCATTCAAGACCTTTCCACTATGGTGTATATGTCTATCAGTGTTAAGCTCATTCAAGACTTTCCACTATGTTCGTCTATCAGCATACCTTGGTCTATCAGTGTTAAGCTCATTCAAGACCTTTCCACTATGGTGCATACTGTTCACTATGGTGCATATCATTGTCTATCAGTGTTCAGCTCATTCAAGACCTTTCCACTATGGTGCATACTGTCGTCTATCAGTGTTAAGCTCATTCAAGACCTTTCCACTATGGTGTATACTGTAGTCATCAGTGTTAAGCTCATTCAAGACCTTTCCACTATGGTGCATACTGTAGTCTATCAGTGTTAAGCTCATTCAAGACCTTTCCACTATGGTGCATACTGTAGTCTATCAGTGTTAAGCTCATTCAAGACCTTTCCACTATGGTGTATATTGTAGTCTATCAGTGTTAAGCTCATTCAAGACCTTTTTCCACTATGGTGTATACTGTAGTCTATCAGTGTTAAGCTCATTCAAGACCTTTCCACTATGGTGCATACTGTAGTCTATCAGTGTTAAGCTCATTCAAGACCTTTCCACTATGGTGCATACTGTCTATCAGTGTTAAGCTCATTCAAGACCTTTCCACTATGGTGCATACTGTAGTCTATCAGTGTTAAGCTCATTCAAAACCTTTCCACTATGGTGCATACTGTAGTCTATCAGTGTTAAGTTCATTCAAGACATTTCCACTATGGTGTATACTGTAGTCTATCAGTGTTAAGCTCATTCAAGACCATTCCACTATGGTGCATACTGTAGTCTATCAGTGTTAAGCTCATTCAAGACCTTTCCACTATGGTGCATACTGTCGTCTATCAGTGTTAAGCCCATTCAAGACCTTTCCACTATGGTGCATATCAATGTCTATCAGTGTTAAGCTCATTCAAGACCTTTCCACTATGGTGCATATACAGTGTTAAGCCCATTCAAGACCTTTCCACTATGGCATAATTGTCATACTGTAGTCTATCAGTGTTAAAAGCGTCATTCAAGACCTTTCTGCATACTGTATCATCAGTGTTAAGCTCATTCAAGACCTTTCCACTATGGTGCATACTGTCGTCTATCAGTGTTAAGCCCATTCAAGACCTTTCCACTATGGTGCATACTAGTCTATCAGTGTTAAGCTCATTCAGACCTTTCCACTATGGTGCATACTGTCGTCTATCAGTGTTAAGCTCATTCAAGACCTTTCCACTATGGTGCATACTGTAGTCTATCAGTGTTAAGCTCATTCAAGACCTTTCCACTATGGTGCATACTGTAGTCTATCAGTATTAAAAGCTCATTCAAGACCTTTCCACTATGGTGCATACTGGCAGTCTATCAGTGTTAAAAGCTCATTCAAGACCTTTCCACTATGGTGTATACTGTAGTCTATCAGTGTTAAGCTCATTCAAGACCTTTCAACTATGGTGCATACTGTCGTCTATCAGTGTTAAGCTCATTTGAAGACCTTTCCACTATGGTGCATACTGTAGTCTATCAGTGTTAAGCTCATTCAAGACCTTTCCACTATGGTGTGTATACTGTAGTCTATCAGTGTTAAGTCATTCAAGACCTTTCCATATGGTGTAAGTACTATCTGTGTTAAGGTCATTCTATGGTTCCACTATGGTGTATACTGTAGTCTATCAGTGTTAAGCTCATTCAAAACCTTTCCACTATGGTGCATACTGTAGTCTATCAGTGTTAAGCTCATTCAAGACCTTTCCACTATGGTGTATACTGTCGTCTATCAGTGTTAAGCCTATTCAAGACCTTTCCACTATGGTGCATACTGTAGTCTATCAGTGTTAAGCCCATTCAAGACCTTTCCACTATGGTGTATACTGTAGTCTATCAGTGTTATTCAAGCCTTTCCACTATGGTGTATGTATCCACTATGTGTTAAAAGCTCATTCCAAGACCTTTCCACTATGGTGCATACTGTCGTCTATCAGTGTTAAAAGCTCATTCAAGACCTTTCCACTATGGTGCATACTGTAGTCTATCAGTGTTAAGCTCATTCAAGACCTTTCCACTATGGTGTATACTATAGTCTATCAGTGTTAAGCTCATTCAAGACCTTCCACTATGGTGCATACTGTCTATCAGTGTTAAGCTCATTCAAGACCTTTCCACTATGGTGCATACTTGTAGTCTATCAGTGTTAAGCTCATTCAAGACCTTTCCAATTATGGTGTATACTGTAGTCTATCAGTGTTGCTCATTCAAGACCTTTCCACTATGGTGCATACTAGTCACCAGTGTTAGTCTATCACTATGTGTATACTGTAGCTCATTTCAAGACCTTTCCACTATGGTGTATACTGTAGTCTATCAGTGTTTCAAGACCTTTCATTTGGTGCATGACCTTTCCACTATGGTGCATACTGTAGTCTATCAGTGTTAAGCTCATTCAAGACCTTTCCACTATGGTGCATACTGTAGTCATTCAAGACCTTTCCACATGGTGTATAAGTCTCACCAGTGTTAAGCATTCAGACCTTTCCACTATGGTGCATACTGTAGTCTATCAGTGTTAAGCTCATTCAAGACCTTTCCACTATGGTGCATACTGTAGTCTATCAGTGTTAAGCTCATTCATGACCTTTCCACTATGGTGTGTATACTATAGTCTATCAGTGTTGCTCATTCAAGACCTTTCCAGTCTATGTGTTAAGCTCATTCAAGACCTTTCCACTATGGTCTATCAGTGTTCAAGACCTTCATTGGTGTATATACAATCAGACCATTCAAACCCTTTCCACTATGGTGTATACTGTAGTCTATCAGTGTTAAGCTCATTCAAAACCTTTCCACTATGGTGCATACTGTAGTCTATCAGTGTTAAGCTCATTCAAGACCTTTCCACTATGGTGTATACTGTAGTCTATCAGTGTTAAGCTCATTCAAGACCTTTCCACTATGGTGCATACTGTAGTCTATCAGTGTTAAGCTCATTCATGACCTTTCCACTATGGTGTATACTGTAGTCTATCAGTGTTAAGCTCATTCAAGACCTTTCCACTATGGTGTATACTATAGTCTATCAGTCTCATCATATATTCCACTATGGTGTATCTATCAGTGTTAAGATTCACCTTCCACTATGGTGCATACTGTAGTCTATCAGTGTTAAGCTCATTCAAGACCTTTCCACTATGGTGTATATTGTCGTCTATCAGTGTTGAGCTCATTCAAGACCTTTCCACTATGGTGTATACTATAGTCTATCAGTGTTAAGCTCATTCAAGACCTTTCCACTATGGTGCATACTGTAGTCTATCAGTGTTAGCTCATTCAAGACCTTTCCACTATGGTGTATACTGTAGTCTATCAGTGTTAAGCTCATTCAAGACCTTTTCCACTATGGTGTATACTGTAGTCTATCAGTCTCATTCAAGACCTTTCCACTATGGTTATGCCTATCATTCTATTCAAAACCTTTCCACTATGGTGCATACTGCAGTCTATCAGTGTTAAGCTCATTCAAGACCTTTCCACTATGGTGTATACTGTAGTCTATCAGTGTTAAGCTCATTCATGACCTTTCCACTATGGTGTATACTGTAGTCTATCAGTGTTAAGCTCATTCAAGACCTTTTGTAGTTCATACTGACCTTTCCACTATGGTGTATACTGTATTATCAGTGTTAAGTCCAAGACCTTTCATATGGTGTATACTATAGTCTATCAGTGTTAAGCTCATTCATGACCTTTCCACTATGGTGCATACTGTAGTCTATCATGTTAAGCTCATTCAAGACCTTTCCACTATGGTGTATACTGTAGTCTATCAGTGTTAAGCTCATTCATGACCTTTCCACTATGGTGTATACTGTAGTCTATCAGTGTTAAGCTCATTCAAGACCTTTCCACTATGGTGTATACTGTAGTCTATCAGTGTTAAGCTCATTCAAGACCTTTCCCACTATGGTGCATATTACTGTAGTCTATCAGTGTTAAGCTCATTCAAGACCTTTCCACTATGGTGTATACTGTAGTCTATCAGTGTTAAGCTCATTCAAGACCTTTCCACTATGGTGTATACTGTAGTCTATCAGTGTTAAGCTCATTCAAGACCTTTCCACTATGGTGTATACTGTAGTCTATCAGTGTTAAGCTCATTCAAGACCTTTCCACTATGGTGCATAGGTCTATCAGTCTATCAGTGTATGGTGTATACTGTAGTTTAAGCTCATTCAAGACCTTTCCACTATGGTGTATACTGTAGTCTATCAGTGTTAAGCTCATTCAAGACCTTCCCACTATGGTGTATACTGTAGTCTATCAGTGTTAAGCTCATTCAAGACCTTTCCACTATGGTGTATACTGTCGTCTATCAGTGTTAAGCTCATTCAAGACCTTTCCACTATGGTGTATACTGTAGTCTATCAGTGTTAAGCTCATTCAAGACCTTTCCACTATGGTGTATACCGTAGTTCATCAGTTTTAAGCTTTCAAGACCTTTCACTATGGTGCATACTGTAGTCCAGTGTTCTCATTCAAAACCTTTCCACTATGGTGCATACTTGTAGTCTATCAGTGTTAAGCTCATTCAAAGACCTTCCACTATGGTGTATACTGTAGTCTATCAGTGTTAAGCTCATTCAAGACCTTTCCACTATGTGTATACTTGTAGTCTATCAGTGTTAAGCTCATTCAAGACCTTTCACTATGGTGTATATTGTAGTCTATCAGTGTTAAGCTCATTCAAGACCTTTCCACTATGGTGCATACTGTAGTCTATCAGTGTTAAGCTCATTCATGACCTTTCCACTATGGTGTATACTGTAGTCTATCAGTGTTAAGCTCATTCAAGACCTTTCCACTATGGTGTATACTGTAGTCTATCAGTGTTAAGCTCATTCAAGACCTTTCCACTATGGTGTATACTGTCAGTTAAGTTTTCAAGACCTCAGTGTTGCATTTTATTCAAGACCTTTCCACTATGGTGCATACTGTAGTCTATCAGTGTTAAGCTCATTCAAGACCTTTCCACTATGGTGTATACTGTAGTCTATCAGTGTTAAGCTCATTCAAGACCTTTCCACTATGGTGTATACTGTAGTCTATCAGTGTTAAGCTCATTCATGACCTTTCCACTATGGTGCATACTGTAGTCTATCAGTGTTAAGCTCATTCAAGACCTTTCCACTATGGTGCATACTGTAGTCTATCAGTGTTAAGCTCATTCATGACCTTTCCACTATGGTGTATACTGTAGTCTATCAGTGTTAAGCTCATTCAAGACCTTTTCCACTATGGTGTATACTGTGGTCTATCAGTGTTAAGCTCATTCAAGACCTTTCCACTATGGTGCATACTGTAGTCTATCAGTGTTGAGCTCATTCATGACCTTTCCACTATGGTGTATACTGTAGTCTATCAGTGTTAAGCCATTCAAGACCTTTCCACTATGGTGTATACTGTAGTCTATCAGTGTTAAGCCCATTCAAGACCTTTCCACTATGCTGTATGGTGTTGAGCTATTCAAGACCTTTCCCAGTCTATCAGTGTTAAGTCATTCAAGACCTTTCCACTATGGTGTATAATTGTAGTCTATCAGTGTTAAGCTCATTTCAAGACCTTTCCACCATGGTGTATATCAGAAGTCTATCGGTGTTAAGCCATTTCAAGACCTTTCCACTATGGTGCATACTGTAGTCTATCAGTGTTAAGCTCATTCAAGACCTTTCCACTATGGTGTATATTGTAGTCTATCAGTGTTAAGCTCATTCAAGACCTTTCCACTATGGTGCATACTAGTCTATCAGTGTTAAGCTCATTCAAGACCTTTCCACTATGGTGTATACTGTAGTCTATCAGTGTTAAGCTCATTCAAAACCTTTTCCACTATGGTATACTGTAGTCTATCAGTGTTAAGCTCATTCATGACCTTTCCAATTGGTGCATACTGTAGTTCTATCAGTGAAGTCATTCATGACCTTTCACTATGGTGCATACTGTAGTCTATCAGTGTTAAGCTCATTCATGACCTTTCCACTATGGTGTATACTGTGTTAAGTCTTCATTTTCAGTGTTATCAGCTCATTCAAGACCTTTCCACTATGGTCTATCAGTGCATTTCAAGACCTTTCCACTATGGTGTATACTAGTCTATCAGTGTTAAGCTCATTCATGACCTTCCACTATGGTGTATACTGTCGTCTATCAGTGTTAAGCTCATTCAAGACCTTTCCACTATGGTGCATACTGTAGTCTATCAGTGTTGGCTCATTCAAGACCTTTCCACTATGGTGTATACTGTCGTTCATCAGTGTTAAGCTCATTCAAGACCTTTCCACTATGGTGCATACTGTAGTTCATCAGTGTTAAGCTCATTCAAGACCTTTCCACTATGGTATACTGTAGTCTATCAGTGTTGAGCTCATTCAAAACCTTTCCACTATGGTGTATACTGTAGTCTATCAGTGTTAAGCTCATTCAAGACCTTTCCACTATGGTGTATACTGTAGTCTATCAGTGTTAAGCCCATTCAAGACCTTTTCCACTATGGTGCATACTGTAGTCTATCAGTGTTAAGCTCATTCAAGACCTTTCCACTATGGTGCATACTGTAGTCTATCCAGTGTTAAGCTCATTCAAGACCTTTCCACTATGGTGTATACTGTGGTCTATCAGTGTTAAGCCTATTCAAGACCTTTCCACTATGGTGTATACTGTAGTCTATCAGTGTTAAGCTCATTCATGACCTTTCCACTATGGTGCATACTGTAGTCTATCAGTGTTAAGCTCATTCATGACCTTTCCACTATGGTGTATACTGTCGTCTATCAGTGTTAAGCTCATTCATGACCTTTCCACTATGGTGTATACTGTAGTCTATCAGTGTTAAGCTCATTCATGACCTTTCCACTATGGTGTATACTGTAGTCATTCAGTGTTGAGCTCATTCAAGACCTTTCCACTATGGTGCATACTGTAGTCATCAGTGTTAAGCTCATTCATGACCTTTCCACTATGGTGTATACTGTAGTCCAGTATTCAGTGTTAATCTCGTATTTCAAGACCTTTCCACTATGGTGTATACTGTAGTCTATCAGTGTTGAGCTCATTCAAGACCTTTCCACTATGGTGTATACTGTAGTCTATCAGTGTTAAGCTCATTCAAGACCTTTCCACTATGGTATACTTAGTCTATCAGTGTTAAGCTCCATTCATGACCTTTCCACTATGGTGTATACTGTCGTCTATCAGTGTTAAGCCCATTCAAGACCTTTCCACTATGGTGCATACTGTAGTCTATCAGTGTTAAGCTCATTCACACCTTTTCCATGGTGCATATGTATCTATCTGTTAAGCTCGTTCCACTATGGTGCATACTAGTCTATCAGTGTTAAGCTCATTCATGACCTTTCCACTATGGTGCATACTGTCGTCTATCAGTGTTAAGTCCATTTCATGACCTTTCCACTATGGTGCATACAGTCTATCAGTGGTCATTCACCTTTCCACTATGGTGTATATCATCGTCATCAGTGTTAAGCTCTTATTCAAAGACCTTTCCACTATGGTGTATACTGTCGTTCATCATCAGTGTTAAGCTCATTCAAGACCTTTCCACTATGGTGCATACTGTAGTCTATCAGTGTTAAGCTCATTCAAGACCTTTCCACTATGGTGTATACTGTAGTCTATCAGTGTTAAGCTCATTCAAGACCTTTCCACTATGGTGTATACTGTAGTCTATCAGTGTTAAGCTCATTCAAGACCTTTCCACTATGGTGCATACTGTCGTCTATCAGTGTTAAGCCCATTCAAGACCTTTCCACTATGGTGTATACTGTCGTCTATCAGTGTTAAGCTCATTCATTCAAGACCTTTCCACTATGGTGTATACTGTCGTCTATCAGTGTTAAGCTATTCATGACCTTTCCACTATGGTGTACTGTCGTCTATCAGTGTAAGCTCATTCGAACCTTTCCACTATGGTGTATACTGTAGTCTATCAGTGTTAAGCCTATTCATGACCTTTCCACTATGGTGTATACTGTAGTCTATCAGTGTTAAGCTCATTCAAGACCTTTCCACTATGGTGCATACTGTAGTCTATCAGTGTTAAGCTCATTCATGACCTTTCCACTATGGTGTATACTGTAGTCTATCAGTGTTAATCATTCATGACCTTTCCACTATGGTGCATACTGTTCATCAGTGTTAAGCATTCATGACCTTTCCTATGAGTCTATCAGTGTTAAGCCTTCCACTATGGTGTATACTGTAGTTCATCAGTGTTAAGCTCATTCAAGACCTTTCACTATGGTGCATACTGTAATCAGTGTTGAGCCATTCATGACCACTATGGTGTGCATACTGTCGTCTATCAGTGTTAAGCTCATTCATGACCTTTCCACTATGGTGTATACTGTAGTCTATCAGTGTTAAGCTCATTCAAGACCTTTTCACTATGGTGCATACTGTCGTCTATCAGTGTTAGACCTTTCCACTATGGTGTAAAATCAGCCTTTCCACCTTCCATGGTGTATACTGTAGTCTATCAGTGTTAAGCTCATTCAAGACCTTTTTCCACTATGGTGCATACTGTAGTCTATCAGTGTTAAGCTCATTCAAGACCTTTCCACTATGGTGTATACTGTAGTCTATCAGTGTTAAGCTCATTCAAGACCTTTCCACTATGGTATACTGTCGTCTCTATCAGTGTTAAGCTCATTCATGACCTTTCCACTATGGTGTATACTGTAGTCTATCAGTGTTAAGCTCATTCAAGACCTTTCCACTATGGCATACTGTAGTTATCAGTGTTAAGCTCATTCAAGACCTTTCCACTATGGTGTATACTGTAGTCTATCAGTGTTAAGCTCATTCAAGACCTTTCCACTATGGTGTATACTGTAGTCTATCAGTGTTAAGCTCATTCATGACCTTTCCACTATGGTGTATAATTTCCAAGTGTTAAGCTCATTCATGACCTTTCCACTATGGTGTATACTGTAGTCTATCAGTGTTAAGCTCATTCAAAACCTTTCCACTATGGTGTATACTGTAGTCTATCAGTGTTAAGCTCATTCAAGACCTTTCCACTATGGTGTATACTGTCGTCTATCAGTGTAAGCTCATTCAAGACCTTTCCACTATGGTGCATACTGTGTTGTCTATCAGTGTTAAACTCATTCAAGACCTTTCCACTATGGTGCATACTGTAGTCTATCAGTGTTAAGCTCATTCAAGACCTTTCCACTATGGTGTATACTGTAGTTCATCAGTGTTAAGCTCATTCAAAACCTTCCACTATGGTGCATACTGTCGTCTATCAGTGTTAAGCTCATTTTTTCAAGACCTTTCCACTATGGTGTATAATTGTCGTCTATCAGTGTTAAGCTCATTCAAGACCTTTCCACTTTCACTATGTGTTAAGCTCATATGACCTTTCCACTATGGTGTGTATACTGTAGTCATCAGTGTTAAGCTCATTCAAGACCTTTCCATGGTGCATACTGTAGTCTATCAGTGTTAAGCTCATTCAAAACCTTTCACTATGGTGTATACTGTAGTCTATCAGTGTTAAGCTCATTCAAGACCTTTCCACTATGGTGCATACTGTAGTTCATCAGTGTTAAGCTCATTCATGACCTTTCCACTATGGTGTATACTGTAGTCTATCAGTGTTAAGCTCATTCAAGACCTTTCCACTATGGTGTATATACTGTAGTCTATCAGTGTTAAGCTCATTTCAAACCTTTCCACTATGGTGTATACTGTAGTCTATCAGTGTTAAGCTCATTCATGACCTTTCCACTATGGTGTATACTGTCAGTCTATCAGTGTTAAGCCCATTCAAGACCTTTCCACTATGGTGTATACTGTAGTCTATCAGTGTTAAGCTCATTCATGACCTTTCCACATGGTGTATTAGTCTGGTGCATAAGACCTTTCCACCATGTAGTGTATACATCAGTGTTAAGCTCATTTCATGACCTTTCCACTATGGTGTATACTGTAGTCTATCAGTGTTAAGCTCATTCAAGACCTTTCCACTTATGGTGTATACTGTAGTTCTCTATGTTAAGCTCATTCATGACCTTTCACTATGCTGCATACTGTAGTCTATCAGTGTTGAGAAGCTCATTCAAGACCTTTCCACTATGGTGCATACTGTAGTTCTATCAGTGTTAAGCTCATTCTTGACCTTTCCACTATGGTGCATACTGTAGTCTATCAGTGTTAAGCTCATTCATGACCTTTCCACTATGGTGCATATACTGTCTATCAGTGTTAAGCTCAGTGTTACTGTAGTCTATCAGTGTTGAAAAGAGCCATGACCTTTCAATTATGGTGCATACTGTCGTCTCATTCAGCCTTTCCACTATGGTGTATACTGTAGTCTATCATTCATTCAAGACCTTTTCCACTATGGTACGTACTGTAGTCTATCCAGTGTTAAGCTCATTCAAGACCTTTCCACTATGGTGCATACTGTAGTCTATCAGTGTTAGTCATTCAAGACCTTTCCCACTATGGTGCATACTTGTAGTCTATCAGTGTTAAGCTCATTCAAGACCTTTCCACTATGGTGTAGTCTATACTGTTAAGCTCATCAGACCTTTCCACTATGTTATAGCTATCAGTGTTAAGCTCATTTCACACCTTTCCACTATGGTGCATTGTCAGTTCATCCCGCAGTGTTAAGCTCATTCATGACCTTCCACTATGGTGTATACTGTAGTCTATCAGTGTTGAGCTCATTCAAGACCTTTCCACTATGGTGCATACTGTAGTCTATCAGTGTTAAGCTCATTCAAGACCTTTCCACTATGGTGCATACTGTAGTCTATCAGTGTTGCTCATTCATGACCTTTCCACTATGGTGCATACTGTAGTCTATCAGTGTTAAGCTCATTCATGACCTTTCCACTATGGTGTATACTGTAGTCTATCAGTGTTAAGCTATTCAAGACTTTTCCACTATGGTGCATACTGTAGTCTATCAGTGTTAATCATTCAGACCTTTCCACTATGGTGCATACTGTAGTCTATCAGTGTTAAGCTCATTCATGACCTTTCCACTATGGTGCATACTGTCGTCTATCAGTGTTGAGCTCATTCAGCCTATTTTCAAGACCTTTCCACTATGGTGTATACTGTAGTCTATCAGTGTTAAGCTCATTCAAGACCTTTCCACTATATGGTGCATACTAGTCTATCAGTGTTAAGCTCATTAGTTTTCACTATGGTGCATCATTCAAGACCTTTCCACTATGGTGGTGTATATACTGTAGTCTATCAGTGTTAAGCTATTCAAGACCTTTCCACTATGGTGTATACTGTAGTCTATCAGTGTTAAGCTCATTCAAGACCTTTCCACTATGGTGTATACCTTAGTCTATCAGTGTTAAGCTCATTCAAGACCTTTTCCACTATGGTGTATACTGTAGTCTATCAGTGTTAAGCTCATTCAGAACCTTTCCACTATGGTGTATACTGTAGTCTATCAGTGTTAAGCTCATTTCAAGACCTTTTCCACTATGGTGCATACTGTAGTCTATCAGTGTTGAGCTCATTCATGACCTTTCACTATGGTACTATCGTCTATCAGTGTTAAGCTCATTCATGACCTTTCCACTATAATATACTGTCGTCTATCAGTGTTAAGCTCATTCAAAACCTTTCCAAATATATGGTGTATACTGTAGTCATCAGTGTTAAGTCTTTCATGACCTTTCCACTATGGTGTATACTGTAGTCTATCAGTGTTAAGCTCATTCAAGACCTTTCCACTATGTAGTGTATACTGTAGTCTATCAGTGTTGAGCTCATTCATGACCTTTCCACTATGGTGTGCATAATAGTCTATCAGTGTTAAAGATTCATGACCTTCCACTATGGTGCATACTGTAGTCTATCAGTGTTAAAGTTTTTCAAGACCTTTCCACTATGGTGTATAACAGTCTCTATCATGTTAAGTCATTCAAGACCTTTTCCACTATGGTGCATACTTAGTCTATCAGTGTTGAAAAGCTCATTTAAGACCTTTCCAATTATGGTGTATACTGAAGTCTATCAGTGTTAAGCTCATTCATGACCTTTCCACTATGGTGCATACTGTAGTCTATCAGTGTTAAGCTCATTCAAGACCTTTCCACTATGGTGCATACTGTAGTCTATCAGTGTTAAGTCATTTCAAGACCTTTCCACTATGGTGCATACTGTAGTTCATCAGTGTTAAGCTCATTCAAGACCTTTCCACTATGGTGCATACTGTAGTCTATCAGTGTTAAGCTCATTCATGACCTTTCCACTATGGTGTATACTGTAGTCTATCAGTGTTAAGCTCATTCAAAACCTTTCCACTATGGTGTATACTGTCAGTCTATCATGTTAAGCTCATTCAAGACCTTTCCACTATGGTGCATACTGTAGTCTATCCAGTGTTAAGCTCATTTCTGCACCTTTTCCACTATGGTGTATATCGTAGTCTATCAGTGTTGAGCTCATTCAAGACCTTTCCACTATGGTATACTGTAGTCTATCAGTGTTAAGCTCATTCAAGACCTTTCACTATGGTGTATAATAAAGTCTATCAGTGTTGAGCTCATTTCAAGACCTTTCCACATATGGTCTATCAGTGTTGAGAGCTCATTCATGACCTTTCCACTATGGTGCAGTAGTCTATCAGTGTTAAGCTCATTTCAAGACCTTTCCCACTATGGTGCATACTGTAGTCTATCAGTGTTAAGCTCATTTCAAGACCTTTCCACTATGGTGTATACTGTAGTCTATCAGTGTTAAGCTCATTCATGACCTTTCCACTATGGTGTATATCTGTAGTCCTATCAGTGTTAAGCTCCATTCATGACCTTTTTCCACTATGGTGTATACTAGTCTATCAGTATTAAGCTCATTCATGACCTTTCCACTATGGTGCATAGCCAAGTCTATCAGTGTTAAGCCTCATTCATGACCTTTTTCCACTATGGTGCATACCTTAGTCTATCAGTGTTAAGCTCATTCATGACCTTTCCACTATGGTGTATACTGTAGTCTATCAGTGTTAAGCTCATTCATGGCCTTTCCACTATGGTGAATACTGTAGTCTATCAGTGTTAAGCTCATTCAAGACCTTTCCACTATGGTGCATACTGTAGTCTATCAGTGTTAAAGCTCATTCATGACCTTTCCCACTGTGGTGCATACTAGTTCTATCAGTGTTAAGCTCATTCATGACCTTTCCACTATGGTGCATATACTGTAGTCTATCAGTGTTAAGCCTCATTCAAGACCTTTCCACTACATTGTGTATACTGTAGTCTATCAGTGTTAAGCTCATTCAAGACCTTTCCACCATGGTGCATACTGTAGTCTATCAGTGTTAAGCTCATTCAAGACCTTTTTTTTTTTTTTTCCACTATGGTGCATACTGTCGTCTATCAGTGTTGTTCATTCAAGACCTTTCCACTATGGTGTATACTGTCGTAGTCTATCAGTGTTTTTCTCATTCAAGACCTTCCACTATGGTGTATACTGTAGTTATCAGTGTTAAGCTCATTTCAAGACCTTTCCACTATGGTGCATACTGTAGTCTATAGACTATTCAAGACCTTTCCACTATGGTGTATACTGTAGTCTATCAGTGTTAAGCTCATTCAAGACCTTTCCACTATGGTGCATACTGTAGTCTATCAGTGTTAAGCTCATTTCAAGACCTTTCCACTATGGTGTATAACTATCAGTGTTGAGCTCATTCATGGCCTTTCCACTATGGTGTATACTGTAGTCTATCAGTGTTAAGCTCATTCAAGACCTTTCCACTATGGTGCATACTGTAGTCTATCAGTGTTAAGCCATTTCATGACCTTTCCACTATGGTGCATACTGTAGTCTATCAGTGTTAAGCTCATTCAAGACCTTTCCACTATGGTGTATACTGTAGTCTATCAGTATTAAGCTATTCCATGGTTTCCACTATGGTGTATACCAGTTCTATCAGTGTTAAGCATTCATGACCTTTCCACTATGGTGTATACTGTCGTCTATCAGTGTTAAGCTCATTCAAGACCTTTCCACTATGGTGTATAATTGTAGTCTATCAGTGTTAAGCTCATTCATGACCTTTCCACTATGGTGCATACTGCTTAGTCTATCAGTGTTAAGCTCATTCATGACCTTCCACTATGGTGTATACTGTAGTCTATCGAGTGTTAAGCTCATTCAAGACCTTCCACTATGGTGCATACTGTCGTCTATCAGTGTTAAGCTCATTCAAGACCTTTTTCCACTATGGTGCATACTGTAGTCTATCAGTGTTAAGCTCATCTAAAGCCTTTCCACTATGGTGTATACTGTAGTCTATCAGTGTTAAGCTCATTCATGACCTTTCCACTATATGGTGCATACTGTAAGTGTCTATCGGTATTAAGTGTTTCCAATGGTGTATACTGTATCATCAGTGTTAAGCTCATTCCCTTTCCACTATGGTGCATACTGTCGTCTATCAGTGTTAAGCTCACATTTCAAGACACCTTTCCACTATGGTGCATACTGTCGTCTATCAGTGTTAAGCTCATTCAAGACCTTTCCACTATTAATACTGTAGTCTATCAGTGTTAAGCTGTTCAGGCCTTTCCACTATGGCGTGTATACTGTAGTCTATCAGTGTTAAGCTCATTCAAGACCTTTCCACTATGGTGTATACTGTAGTCTATCAGTGTTAAGCTCATTCAAGACCTTTCCACTATGGCATACTGTAGTCTATCAGTGTTAAGCCTTTTTCATGACCTTTCCACTATGGTGCATACTGTAGTTCATCAGTGTTGAGCTCATTCATGACCTTTCCACTATGGTGCATACTGTAGTCTATCAGTGTTAAAAGCCATATTCAAGACCTTTCCACTATATGGTGCATACTGTAGTCTATCAGTGTTGAGCTCATTCAAGACCTTTCCACTATGGTGCATACTGTAGTCTATCAGTGTTAAGCTCATTCAAGACCTTTCCACTATGGTGCATACTGTAGTCTATCAGTGTTGAGCTCATTCAAGACCTTTCCACTATGGTGCATACTGTAGTCTATCAGTGTTAAGCTCATTCATGACCTTTCCACTATGGTGCATACTGTAGTTTATCAGTGTTAAGCTCATTCATGACCTTTCCACTATGGTGCATACTGTAGTCTATCAGTGTTAAGCTCATTCAAGACCTTTCCACTATGGTGCATACTGTAGTCTATCAGTGTTGAGCTCATTCATGACCTTTCCACTATGGTGCATACTGTAGTCTATCAGTGTTAAGCTCATTCAAGACCTTTCCACTATGGTGCATACTGTAGTCTATCAGTGTTAAGCTCATTCAAGACCTTTCCACTATGGTGTATACTGTCGTCTATCAGTGTTGTTTATCTTCATGACCTTTCCACTATGGTGCATACTGTAGTCTATCAGTGTTAAGCTCATTCATGACCTTTCCACTATGGTGCATACTGTAGTCTATCAGTGTTAAGCTCATTCAAGACCTTTCCACTATGGTGCATACTGTAGTCTATCAGTGTTAAGCTCATTTCAAGACCTTTCCACTATGGTGCATACTGTAGTCTATCAGTGTTGAGCTCATTCAAGACCTTTCCACTATGGTGCATACTGTAGTCTATCAGTGTTAAGCTCATTCATGACCTTTCCACTATGGTGCATAACTGTCGTCTATCAGTGTTAAGCTCATTCAAGACCTTTCCACTATGGTGTATACTGTAGTCTATCAGTGTTAAGCTCATTCAGTTTCCACTATGGTGTATACTGTCGTCTATCAGTGTTAGCTCATTCAAGACCTTTCCACTATGGCATACTGTAGTTCATCAGTGTTAAGCTCATTCATGACCTTTCCACTATGGTGCATACTGTAGTCTATCAGTGTTAAGCTCATTTCATGACCTTTCCACTATGGTGTATACTGTAGCCCATCAGTGTTAAGCTCATTCATGCCTTTCCACTATGGTGTATACTGTAGTCTATCAGTGTTAAGCTATTCAAAGACCTTTCCACTATGGTGCATACTGTCGTTCATCAGTGTTAAGCTCATTTCAAGACCTTTCCACTATGGTGTATACTGTCTATCAGTGTTAAGCCTATTCATGACCTTTCCACTATGGTGTGTATACTGTAGTCTATCAGTGTTAAGCTCATTCAAGACCTTTCCACTATGGTGTATACTGTAGTCTATCAGTGTTAAGCTCATTCAAGACCTTTCCACTATGGTGCATACTGTAGTCTATCAGTGTTAAGCTATCAGTGTTGAGCATTCAAAACCTTTCCACTATGGTGTATACTGTAGTTCATCAGTGTTAAGCTCATTCATGACCTTCCACTATGGCATACTGTAGTCTATTCAAGACCTTGTTTTTCATCCATTCATGACCTTTCCACTATGGTGTATACTGTAGTTCATCAGTGTTAAGTCTATCATTCATGACCTTCCACTATGGTGTATACTGTAGTTCTATCAGTGTTAAGCTCATTCATGACCTTCCACTATGGTGCATACTGTAGTCTATCAGTGTTAAGCCTATTCAAGACCTTTCCACTATGGTGGTACTGTAGTTCATCAGTGTTGAAGCTTCATTCATGACCTTTCCACTATGGTGCATACTGTCGTTCATCAGTGTTAAGCCTATTCATGACCTTTCCACTATGGTATACTGTAGTCTATCAGTGTTAAGCTCATTCAAGACCTTTCCACTATGGTGCATACTATTCATCAGTGTTGAGACCTTTCCATTCAAGTTAAGCCATTTCCACTATGGTGCATACTGTAGTCTATCAGTGTTGAGCTTTCATGACCTTTCCACTATGGTGTATACTGAGTTCATCAGTGTTAAGCATTCAAGACCTTTCCACTATGGTGTATACTGTAGTCTATCAGTGTTAAGCCTATTCAAAACCTTTCCACTATGGTGTATACCAGTCTATCAGTAAGCTGATTCATGACCTTTCCACTATGGTGCATACTGTAGTCTATCAGTGTTAAGCTCTCATTCAAGGCCTTTCCACTATGGTGTATACTGTAGTCTATCAGTGTTGAGCTCATTCATGACCTTTCCACTATGGTATACTGTAGTCTATCAGTGTTGCTCATTCAAGACCTTTCCACTATGGTGCATACCAGTTCATCAGTGTTAGCTCATTCATGACCTTTCCACTATGGTGCATACTGTCGTCTATCAGTGTTAAGCTCATTCAAGACCTTTCCACTATGGTGTATACTGTAGTCTATCAGTGTTAAGCTCATTCAAGACCTTCCACTATGGTGCATACTAGTTCATCAGTGTTAAGCTCATTCAAGACCTTTCCACTATGGTGTATACTGTAGTCTATCAGTGTTAAGTCATTCATGACCTTCCACTATGGTGTATACTGTAGTCTATCAGCGTTGTTTATTCATGACCTTTCCACTATGGTGTATACTTGTAGTCTATCAGTGTTAAGCTCATTCAAGACCTTTCCACTATGGTGTTCATCAGTGTTAAGCTTCCATTCAAGACCTCAGGTGCATACTGTAGTCTATCAGTGTTAAGCTTCATTCATGACCTTTCCACTATGGTGCATACTGTAGTTCATCAGTGTTAAGCTCATTCAAGACCTTTCCACTATGGTGTATACTGTAAATTCATCAGTGTTAAGCTCATTCAAGACCTTTCCACTATGGTGTATACTGTAGTTCATCAGTGTTGAGCTCATTCATGGCCTTTCCACTATGGTGTATACAGTCTATCAGTTTAAGCATCAGTGGTGCATACTGAGCATCAGTTCAAGACCTTTCCACTATGGTGCATACTGTAGCGTCTATCAGTGTTAAGCTCATTCAAGACCTTTCCACTATGGTGTATACTGTAGTTCATCAGTGTTAAGCTATCATTTCACTATGGTGCTTTAGTCCACTATGGTGCATACTGTAGTCTATCAGTGTTAAGCTCCATTCAAGACCTTTCCACTATGGTGTATACTGTAGTCTATCAGTGTTAAGCTCATTCAAGACCTTTCCACTATGGTGTATACTGTAGTCTATCAGTGTTAAGCTCATTCATGACCTTTCCACTATGGTGTATACTGGAATTATCAGTGTTAAGCTCTATTCAATGACCTTTCCACCATGGTGTATACTGAAGTTCATCAGTGTTAAGCCTATTCATGACCTTCCACTATGGTGCATACTGTCGTTTATCAGTGTTAAGCCTATTCAAGGTGTATACCATCAGTGTTAAGCCCACCTTCCACTATGGTGTATACTGCAGTCTATCATGTTAAGCTCATTCATGACCTTTCCAATTATGGTGTATACTGTAGTTCATCAGTGTTAAGGCCATTCATGGCCCTTTCCACTATGGTGTATACTGTTCATCAGTGTTGAGCTCATTCAAGACCTTTCCACTATGGTGTATACTAGTCTATCATGTTAAGCCTATTCAAAGACCTTTCCACTATGGTGTATATCAGTTCATCAGTGTTAAGCTCCATTCAAGACCTTCCACTATGGTGTATACTGTAGTCTATCAGTTAAGCTTTCATTCATGACCTTTCCACTATGGTGCATACTGTAGTCTATCAGTGTTAAGCTCATTCAAGACCTTCCACTATGGTGCATACTCAGTGTTAGTCTATCAGTGTTAAGCATCAGTATTTCAAGACCTTTCCACTATGGTGCATACTGTAGTCTATCAGCAAAGTTAAGCTCATTCATGACCTTTCCACTATGGTGCATACTGTAGTTCATCAGTGTTAAGCTCATTCAAGACCTTTCCACTATGGTGTATACTGTAGTCTATCAGTGTTAAGCTCATTCAAGACCTTTCCACTATGGTGCATACTGTAGTTCATCAGTGTTAAGCTCATTCAAGACCTTTCCACTATGGTGTATATCTGTAGTCTATCAGTGTTAAGCTCATTCATGACCTTTCCACTATGGTGTATACTGTCGTTCATCAGTGTTAAGCTCATTCAAGACCTTTTCCACTATGGTGTATATTCATCATGTTAGTTTCATGATCAGTGTTATTGTAGCCTTATTCAAGACCTTTCCACTATGGTGTATACTGTAGTTCATCAGTGTTAAGCTCATTCAAGACCTTTCCACTCAGGTGCATACTGTAGTCTATCAGTGTTAAGCTCATTCAAGACCTTTCCACTATGGTGTATATCAGTCCCATCAGTGTTAAGCTCATTCATGACCTTTCCACTATGGTGGTTACTGTAGTTCATCAGTGTTAAGCTCATTCAAGACCTTTCCACTATGGTGCATACTGCAGTTCATCATGTCTATCAGTGCATTAAGCTCATTCAAGACCTTTCCACTATGGTGTATACTGTAGTCTATCAGTGTTAAGCTCATTCAAGACCTTTCCACTATGGTGCATACTTCGTCAGTGTATCAGTGTTAATGGTCATTCAAGACATGACCTTTCCACTATGGTGTATACTGTCGTCTATCAGTGTTGAGCCCATTCAAGACCTTTCCACTATGGTGTATACTGTAGTCTATCAGTGTTGAAGACTCATTCATCAGACCTTCCACTATGGTGTATACTGTCGTCTATCAGTGTATTCAAGACCTTTCACTATGGTGTATAGTGTTAAGCTATTCATGACCTTTCCACTATGGTGCATACCAGAAGTCTATCAGTGTTAAGCTCATTCAAGACCTTTCCACTATGGTGCATACTGTGTCTATCAGTGTTAAGCCTCATTCATGACCTTTCCACTATGGTGCATACTGTAGTTCATCAGTGTTAAGCTCATTCATGACCTTCCACTATGGTGCATAATGTGTGTCTATCAGTGTTAAGCTCATTCATGACCTTCCACTATGGTGCATACTGTAGTTCATCAGTGTTGAGCTATTCAGACCTTTCCACTATGGTGCATACTGTAGTTCATCAGTGTTAAGCTCATTCAAGACCTTTCCACTATGGTGTATACTGTAGTCTATCAGTGTTAAGCTCATTCAAGACCTTCCACTATGGTGTGTATACTGTCGTCTATCAGTGTTAAGCTCATTCAAGACCTTTCCACTATGGTGTATACTGTCGTCTATCAGTGTTAAGCTCATTCATGACCTTTCCACTATGGTGTATACTGGTTCATCAGTGTTGCTTCCATTCATGACCTTTCCACCATGGTGCATACTAGTTCATCAGTGAGCTTTCATGACCTTCCACTATGGTGCTGTTCCATCAGTGTTAAGCTCATTCATGACCTTTCCACTATGGTGTATACTATGGTGTATACTAGTCTATCAGTGTTAAGCTCATTCATGACCTTTCCACTATGGTGTATACTGTATCAGTGTTAAGCTCATTCCAAGACCTTTCACTTGTGTATACTAAGCTCAGTTCGATGACCTTTCCACTATGGTGTATACTGTTAAGTCTATCAGTATGGTGTAAGCGTTCTATTCAAGACCTTTCCACTATGGTGTATACTGTAATCTATCAGTGTTAAGCTCATTCAAGACCTTTCCACTATGGTGCATACTGTAGTCTATCAGTGTTAAGCTCATTCATGACCTTTCCACTATGGTGTATACTGTAGTCTATCAGTGTTAAGCTCCATTCAAGACCTTTCCACTATGGTGCATACTGTAGTTCATCAGTGTTAAGCTCATCATGACCTTTCCACTATGGTGTCATTCATCAGTGTTACCTTTCATGACTTCCATATGGGTGTATATTGTAGTCATTCATCAGTGTTAAGCTCATTCAAAACCTTTCCACTATGGTGCATACTGTAGTTATCAGTGTTAAGCTCATTCATGACCTTTCCACTATGGTGTATACTGTAGTTCATCAGTGTTAAGAGTCATTCAAGACCTTTCCACTATGGTGTATACTGTAGTCTATCAGTGTTAAGCTCATTCAAGACCTTTCCACTATATGGCATACTCAGAGTATCTATCAGTGTTGGAGTCTATTCAAGACCTTCCACTATGGTGCATACTGAAGTCTCAGTTTAAGCCCATTCATGAACTTCCACTATGGTGTATATTGTTCTATCAGTGTGCATTCATGACCTGTAGTCTATCAGTGTTAAATTAGTCATTTGCTAAGCTCATTCAAGACCTTTCACTATGGTGTAGTATCAGTGTTAAGTTCTATCACTGGTTAAGCTCATTCATGACCTTTCCACTATGGTGTATACTGTCGTCTATCAGCGTTAAGCTCATTCAAGACCTTTCCACTATGGTGTATACTGTAGTCTATCAGTGTTAAGCTCATTCATATCAGACCTTTCCATTCTTCCATGGTGTATACTGTAGTTCATCAGTGTTAAGCTCATTCATGACCTTTCCACTATGATGTATACTGTCAGTTCTATCAGTGTTAAGCTCATTCATGACCTTTCCACTATGGTGTATACTGTAGTCTATCAGTGTTAAGCTCATTCATGACCTTTCCACTATGGTGTATACTGTAGTCTATCAGTGTTAAGCTCATTCAAGACCTTTCCACTATGGTGCATACTGTAGTTCATCAGTCTATCAGTGTTAAGCTCATTTCATGACCTTTCCAATTATGGTGTATACTGTAGTTCATCAGTGTTAAGCCCATTCATGACCTTTCCACTATGGTGTATACTGTAGTCTATCAGTGTTAAGCTCATTCAAGACCTTTCCACTATGGTGTATACTGTAGTCTATCAGTGTTAAGCTCATTCATGACCTTTCCACTATGGTGTTCATCAAAGGCTCATTCATGACCTTTCCACTATGGTGTATATCGTCATCAGTGTTAAGCTCATTCAAGACCTTTCCACTATGGTGTATATGCTAGTCTATCAGTGTTGCCTATTCATTCATGACCTTTCCACTATGGTGTATACTGTCGTCTATCAGTGTTAAGCTCATTCATGACCTTTCCACTATGGTGTATACTGTAGTTCATCAGTGTTAAGCTCATTCAAGACCTTTCCACTATGGTGTATACTGAAGTTCTATCAGTGTTAAGCTCATTCAAGACCTTTTCCACTATGGTGCATACTGGTCGTCTATCAGTGTTAAGCTCATTCACCTTTCAAGACCTTTCCACTATGGGTGTATACTGTCGTCTATCAGTGTTAAGCTCATTCATGACCTTTCCACTATGGTGTATACTGTAGTCTATCAGTGTTAAAGACCTTTCCACTATGGTGTATACTGTCGTCTATCAGTGTTACCTTTCCACTATGGTGTATACTGTCGTTCATCAGTGTTAAGCTCATTCATGACCTTTCACTATATGGGTGCATACTGTAGTCTATCAGTGTTAAGCTCATTCAAGACCTTTCCACTATGGTGTATACTGTCGTTCATCAGTGTTAAGCTCATTCAAGACCTTTCCCACTATACTGTATACTGTAGTCTGTGATAAAGTTAAGTCTCATTAAGTCGGCCAAGACCTTTTCCACTATGGTGCATACTGTCGTTCATCAGTGTTAAGCTCATTCAAGGACCTTTCCACTATGGTGTACTGTAGTTCATCAGTGTTAAGCTCATTCGCAATCTTTCCACTATGGTGCATATCTGTAGTCTATCAGTGTTGGCTCATTCATTGTGCTTCCACTATGGTGTATACTGTAGTCTATCAGTGTTAAGTCATTCAAGACCTTTTTCACTATATGGTGTATATGTAATTTCATCAGTGTTAAGCTCATTCATGACCTTTCCACTATGTTTTGTGCATTTGCAGTGTTAAGCCTATTCAAGACTCAATGTGGTATTACCAGTTCATCATTCATGACCTTTCCACTGTGGTGTATACTGTAGTCTATCAGTGTTAAGTCTATCCATGACCTTCCACTATGGTATACTGTAGTCTATCAGTGTTAAGCTCATTCAAAGACCTTTCACTATGGTGTGTATACTGTAGTCTATCAGTGTTAAGCTCATTCAAGACCTTTCCACTATGGTGTATACTGTCGTCTATCAAAGTTAAGCTCATTAGAACCTTTCCACTATGGTGTATACTGTCGTCTATCAGTGTTAAGCCTTATTCAAGACCTTTCCCACTATGGTATACCATCGTCTATCAGTGTTAAGCTCATTCCATGACCTTTCACTATGGTGTATACTGTCGTCTATCGAGTGTTAAGCTCATTCAAGACCTTTCCACTATGGTGAATATACTGTTCATGACCTTTCCATCAGTGGTAAGCTCATTCATGACCTTTCCACTATAGTGTATACTGTCGTCTATCAGTATTAAGCTCATTCATGACCTTTCCACTATGGTGTATACTGTAGTCTATCAGTGTTAGCTCATTCATGACCTTTTCCACTATGGTGCATATACTGTCGTCTATCAAGACCTTTCCAATGGTGCATACAGTTTCAGTGTTACCCCATGACCTTTCCACTATGGTGTATACTGTAGTCTATCAGTGTTAAGCTCATTCATGACCTTTTCCACTATGGTGTATACTGTCGGTCTATCAGTGTTAAGACCTTTCCATATGGTACATGTCTATCAGTGTTATTTATTCTTTCCCACTATGGTGTATACTGTCGTCTATCAGTGTTAAGCTCATTCAAGACCTTTTCCACTATGGTATACTGTAGTCTATCAGTGTTAAGCTCATTCATGACCTTTCCCACTATGGTGTATACTGTAGTCTATCAGTGTTAAGCTCATTCATGACCTTTCCACTATGGTGTATACTGTAGTCTATCAGTGTTAAGCTCATTCATGACCTTTCTCCACTATGGTGTATACTGTAGTCTATCAGTGTTAAGCTCATTCAAGACCTTTCCACTATGGTGTATACTGTCGTCTATCAGTGTTAAGCATTCAAGACCTTTCCACTATGGTGTATACTGTTCATCAGTGTTAAGCTCATTCAAGACCTTTCCATATGGTGTATACTGTAGTCTATCAGTGTTAAGTCTCATTCAAGACCTTTCCACTATGTGTATACTGTAGTCTATCAGTGTTAAGCTCATTCAAGACCTTTCCACTATGGTGTATACTGTAGTCTATCAGTGTTAAGCTCATTCATGACCTTTCCACTATAGTGTATTGTCGTCTATCAGTGTTAAAGCTCATTCAAGACCTTTCCACTATGGTGTGTATACTAGTCTATCAGTGTTAAGCTCATTCAAGACCTTTCACTATGGTATATATCAGTCTATCAGTGTTAAGTTCATTCATGACCTTCCACTATGGTGTATACTGTCGTTCATCATGTTAAACTCATTCAAGACCTTTCCACTATAGTATACTGTAGTCTATCAGTGTTAAGCTCATTCAAGACCTTTCCACTATGGTGCATATCAGTCTATCAGTGTTAGCTCATTCAAGACCTTTCCAGTGTTAAGTCTATCATTTGAGCAATGACCTTTCCACTATGGTGCATACTGTAGTCTATCAGTGTTAAGCTCATTCAAGACCTTTCCACTATGGTGTATATCAGTGTTGAGCTCATTCAAAACCTTTCCACTATGGTGCATACTGTGTTATCAGTGTTGAGCTCATTCATGACCTTTCCACTATGGTGCATACTGTAGTCTATCAGTGTTAAGCTCATTCAAAACCTTTCCACTATGGTGTATGTAGTCTATCAGTGTTAAGCTCATTCATCAGTGTTAAGCTCAGTATTCATGACCTTTCCACTATGGTGTACTACTGTAGTCTATCAGTGTTAAGCTCATTCAAGACCTTTTCCACTATGGTGTATACTGTAGTCTATCAGTGTTAAGCTCATTCAAGACCTTTCCACTATGGTGTATACTGTATACTGTCTATCAGTGTTAAGCTCATTCATGACCTTTCCACTATGGTGTATACTAAACGTCTATCAGTGTTAAGCTCATTCAAGACCTTTCCACTATGGTGTATACTGTAGTCTATCAGTGTTAAGCTCATTCAAGACCTTTCCACTATAATGGTGCATACTGTCGTCTATCAGTGTTAAGCTCATTCAAGACCTTTCCACTATGGTGTATACTGTCGTCTATCAGTGTTAAGCTCATTCTTGACCTTTCCACTATGGTGTGCATACTGTAGTCTATCAGTGTTAAGCTCATTCAAGACCTTTCACTATGGTGCATACTGTAGTCTATCAGTGTTAAGCTCATTCCAAGACCTTTCCACTATGGTGTATACTGTAGTCTATCAGTGTTAAGCTCATTCAAGACCTTTCCACTATGGTGTATACTGTAGTCCTATCAGTGTTAAGCTCATTCAAGACCTTTCCACTATGGTGTATACTGTAGTCTATCAGTGTTAAGCTCATTCCTCAAGACCTTTTCCACTATGGTGTATACTGTCGTCTATCAGTGTTAAGCTTTTTCAGACCTTTCCACTATGGTGTATACCATCGTCCATCAGTGTTAAGCTCGTTCATGACCTTTCCACTATGGTGTATACTGTCGTCTATCAGTGTTAAGCTCCATTCAGACCTTTTCCACTATAGTGTATGCTGTAGTCTATCAGTGTTAAGCTCATTCAATGACCTTTCCCACTATGGTGTATACTGGTCTACTCAGTGTTAGCTCATTCAAGACCTTTCCACTATGGTGTATACTGTCGTCTATCAGTGTTAAGCTCATTAAGACCTTTCCACTATGGTGTATACTGTCGTCTATCAGTGTTTAAGCTCATTCGCAGCCTTTCCACTATGGTGTATACTGTCGTCTATCAGTGTTAAGCTCATTCATGAGACCTTTCCACTATGGTGTATACTGTAGTCTATCAGTGTTAAGCTCATTCAAGACCTTTCCACTATGGGTGTACTGTATCAGTGTTGCTTTCAAGACCTTTCCACTATTATAAGTTCATCATTAAGCTCATTCACCTTTCCACTATGGTGCATACTGTGTATACTTAAGTAGTTCCACTATCAGTGTTAAGCTCATTCAAGACCTTTCCACTATGGTGTATATCAGTCTATCAGTGTTAAGCCCATTCAAGACCTTCCACTATGGTGCATACTGTCGTTCATCAGTGTTAAGCTCATTCAAGACCTTTCCACTATGGTGTATATACTGTTAAGCCCATTCATGACCTCCACTATTCTATCAGTGTTAAGCTCATTCAAGACCTTTCCACTATAGTGTATACTGTAGTCTATCAGTGTTAAGCTCATTCAAGACCTTTCCACTATGGTGTATACTGTATCTATCAGTGTTAAGCTCATTCATGACCTTTCCACTATGGTGTATACTGTCGTTCATCAGTGTTAAGCTTCTTATTCATGACCTTTCCACTATGGTGTATACTGTCGTTCATCAGTGTTAAAAGCTCATTCATGACCTTTCCACTATGGTGCATACTGTAGTCTATCAGTGTTAGCTCATTCAAGACCTTCCACTATGGTGTATACTGTAGTTCATCAGTGTTAAGCTCATTCAAGACCTTCCACTATGGTGCATACTGTAGTCTATCAGTGCCAAGCTATTCAGTGGTGTATACTGTAATTCATCAGTGTTAATTCATGACCTTTCCATCATGGTGTATACTGTCGTCATCAGTGTTAAGCTCATTCATGACCTTTCCACTATGGTGTATACTGTAGTTCATCAGTGTTAAGTGTTCATGACCTTTCCACTATGGTGTATAATGTTCATCTGCTCATTCATGACCTTCCAATTGTGGTGTATACTGTCCTATTCATGTTCCACTATGGCGCATAGCTCAGTTTGCTGATTCCTTTCCACTATGGTGTATACTGTCACGTCTATCAGTGTTGCTCATTCAAGACCTTTCCACTATGGTGTATACTGTAGTCTATCAGTGCTAAGCCCATTCATGACCTTTCCAATTATGGTGCATACTGTAGTCTATCAGCGTTAAGCTCATTCAAGACCTTCCACTATGGTGTATATCAGTGTTAAGTCATTCATGACAGGTGCATACTAAGCGTTGCATTCATGACCTTTCCACTATGGTGTGCATACTGTCGTCTATCAGTGTTGCTCATCACCTTCCACTATGGTGTATACTGTAGTCTATCATTCAAGACCTTTCCACTATGGTGCATACTGTCGCCATCAGTGTTAAGCTTGTTCCAGACCTTTTCCACTATGGTGCATACTGCAGTCTATCAGTGTTAAGCTCATTCAAGACCTTTCCACTATGGTGTATACTGTAGTCTATCAGTGTTAGCCTTATTCAATGACCTTTCCACTATGGTGTATACTGTAGAAGTCTATCATGTTAAGCTCATTCATGACCTTTTCCACTATGGTGTATACTGTCGTCTATCAGTGTTAGCCCATTCAAGACCTTTCCACTATGGTGCATATACTGTCGTTCATCAGTGTTAAGCTCATTCATGACCTTTCCACTATGGTGCATACTGTCGTCTATCATGTTAAGCTCATTCATGACCTTTTCCACTTATGGTATAATGTAGTTCTTATGGTATATCAGTGTTAAGCTCATTCATGACCTTTCCACTATGGTGTATACTGTGATCTATCAGTGTTAAAGCTCTTCTTGACCTTTCCACTATAATTGTATACTGTCGTCTATCGATATTAGCTCATTCAAAACCTTTCCACTATAGTGTATACTGTAGTCTATCAATTATTAAAACTCATTCATGACCTTTCCACTATGGTGTATACTGTCTATCAGTATTAAGCTCATTCATGACCTTTTCCACTATGGTGTATACTGTCGTCTATCAGTGTTAAGCTCATTCAAGACCTTTTTTACTATGGTGTATATCAGTCTATCAGTGTTAAGTCATTTCATGACCTTTCCACTATGGTGGTATATTGTAGTCTATCAGTGTTAAGCTCATTCATGACCTTTTCCACTATGGTGTATACTGTAGTCTATCAGTGTTGCTTATTCAGACCTTTCCACTATAGTGTATACTGTCGTCTATCAGTGTTAAAACCATTCATGACCTTTCACTATGGTGTATACTGTCGTCTATCAGTGTTAAGCTCATTCATGACCTTTCCACTATAATTGTATACTGTCGTCCTATCAGTGTTAAGCTCATTCATGACCTTTTCCACTATGGTGTATACTGTAGTCTGAGTGTTAAGCTCATTCATGACCTTTCCACTATGGTGTATACTGTCGTCTATCAGTGTTAAGCTCATTCATGACCTTTCCACTATGGTGTATACTGTTCTATCAGTGTTAAGCTCATTCAGTTTCCACTATGGTGCATAGTCTATCAGTGTTAAGCTCATTCAGACCTTTCCACTATGGTGTATACTGTGATCTATCAGTATTAAGCTCATTCATGACCTTTTCCACTATGGTGTATACTGTCGTCTATCAGTGTTAAGCTCATTCAAGACCTTTCCACTATAGCAGTATACTGTAGTCTCTATCAGTGTTAAGTCTCATTCAAGACCTTTTTCCACTATAGTGCATCACTGTCGTCTATCAGTGTTAAGCTCATTCAAGACCTTTCCACTATGGTGTATACTGTCGTCTATCAGTGTTAAGCTCATTCATGACCTTTCCAATATGGTGCATACTGTCGTCTATCAGTGTTAAGCTCATTCATGACCTTTCCACTATGGTGTATGTCATCTATCAGTGTTAAGTCATTCAAAGACCTTTCCACTATGGTGCATACTGTAGTCTATCAGTGTTAAGCTCATGACCTTTCCACTATGGTGTATATTGTAGTCTATCAGTGTTAAGCTCATTCAAGACTCCTTTCCCACTATAGTGTATACTGTCATCTATCAGTGTTAAGCTCATTCATGAATTTTCCAATTATGGTGTATACTGTCGTCTATCAGTGTTAAGCTCATTCATGACCTTTCCACTATGGTGTATACTGTCTATCAGTGTTAAGCTCATTCCATGACCTGTCGTCTATGGTGTATGCTGTCGTCTATCAGTGTTAAACCCACCATGACCTTTCCACTATCAATAGTCTATCAGTAAATAGCTCCATTCATTTTCCACTATGGTGCATACTGCAGTCTATCAGTGTTAAGCTCATCTATGACTTCCTTTCCACTATGGTGTATACTGTAGTCTATCAGTGTTAAGCTCATTCACAACCTTTCCACTATGGTGTATACTGTAGTCTATCAGTGTTAAGCTCATTCATGACCTTTCCACTATGGTGTATACTGTAGTCTATCAGTGTTAAGCTCATTCAAGACCTTTCCACTATGGTGTATACTGTAGTCTATCAGTGTTAAGCTCATTCATGACCTTTTCACTATAGTGTATACTGTAGTCTATCAGTGTTAAGCTCATTCATGACCTTTCCTATGGTGCATGCTGTAGTCTATCAGTGTTAAGCTCATTCATGACCTTTTCACTATAGTGTACTGTGAATATCAGTGTTAAGCTCATTCAAGATAACTTTCACCTTAAGTAATTATTGACCTTTCCCACTATGGTGTCTGTAGTCTATCAGTGTTAAAGCTCATTTCAAGACCTTTCCACTGCATGGTATACTGTATTCATCAGTGCTAAGTTCATTCAAGACCTTTCCCACTATGGTGTATACTGTCAGTTCATCAGTGTTAAGACCTTCCACTATGGTGTATACATGACCTTTCAAGACCTTTCCACTATGGTGTATACTGTCGTCTATCAGTGTTATTCAAGACCTTTCCACTATGGTGTATGACCTGTTAAGCTCCACTATGGTGCATACTGTCGTCTATCAGTGTTAAGCTTATTCAGACCTTCCAATTAGGTGCATACTGTAGTTCATCAGTGTAGTTCATCAGACCTTCCACTATGGTGCATACTGTAGTCTCATTCATTCATGACCTTTCCACTATGGTGTATACTGTAGTCTATCAGTGTGCATCATTCATGACCTTTCCACTATGGTGTATACTGTCGTCTATCAGTGTTAAACTCATTCATGACCTTTCCACTATGGTGTATACTGTAGTCTATCAGTGTTAAGCTCATTCATGACTGCTTTCCATATAGATTGCATACTGTATCTATCAGTGTAAGCTCATTCATGACCTTTCACTGGTGCATACTGTAGTCTATCAGTGGTAAGCTCATTCATGACCTCACTTTATAGTGCATACTGTAGTCTATCAATTATTAAACTCATTCATGACCTTTTCCACTATATGGTGCAGTCTATCAGTATTAAGCTCATTCATGACCTTTCCACTATAGTTGCATACTGCCAGTCTATCAGTGTTAAGCTCATTCATGACCTTTCCACTATGGTGTATACTGTAGTCTATCAGTGTTAAGCTCATTCATGACCTTTCCACTATGGTGTATACTGTAGTCTATCACTATGGTGTATAAGTTCATCAGTGTTGCTCATTCATGACCTTTCACTATGGCATACTGTAGTCTATCAGTGTTAAAGCTCGTTCATGACCTTTCCACTATGGCATACTGTAGTCTATCAGTGTTAAGCTCATTCATGACCTTTTCCACTATGGTGCATACTGTCGTCTCTATCAGTGTTAAGCTCATTCATGACCTTTTTCCACTATGGCATATACTGTAGTCTATCAGTGTTAAAAGCTCATTCATGACCTTTCCACTATGGTGCATACTGTAGTCTATCAATTTAGCTCATTCATGACCTTTCCACTATGGTGCATATGTCGTCTATCAGTGTTAAGCTCATTCAAGACCTTTCCACTATGGTGCATACTGTGTCTATCAGTGTTAAGCCTATTCATGACCTTTTCCACTATGGTGTATACTGTAGTCTATCACTATGGTATACTGTAGTTCATTTCATTCATGACCTTTCCACTATGGTGTATACTGTCATTATCAGTGTTAAGTTCATCATTCTTGACCTTTCCACTATGGTGTATACTGTAGTCTATCATGACCTTTCCACTATGTTAATTGTCGTCATTCAGTGTTAAGCCTTTCCACTATATGGTGTATACTGTCGTCTATCAGTGTTAAGCTCATTCGAGACTTTTCCACTATGGTGTATGCTTGTAGTCTATCAGTGTTAAAGCTCATTCATGACCTTTCCACTATGGTGTATACTGTAGTTCATCAGTGTTAAGCTCATGACCTTTTCCACTATGGTTAAGCTCATTCATTCATGACCTTTCCATCATGGTGTATACTGTCGTTCATCAGTGTGTATTCAAGACCTTCCACGTCGTCTATCAGTGTTAAGCTCATTCAAGACCTTTCCACTATGGTGTATGCTGTCGTCTATCAGTGTTAAGCTCATTCATGACCTTTCCACTATGGTGTATAATTGTCGTCTCTATCAGTGTTAAGCTCATTCACCTGATACTTTTCCAGTATTAGTTCATGACCTTTCCACTGTAGTCTATCAGTGTGCAAAGCTCATTCATGACCTTTCCACTATGGTGTATAATTAGAATTCATCAGTCGTCTATTCATGACCTTTCCACTATGGTTAATCAGTGTTGCTCATTCAAGACCTTTCCCACTATGGTGTATACTGTAGTCTATCAGTGTTAAGCTCATTCATGACCTTTCCACTATGGTGTATACTGTAGTCTATCAGTGTTAGCTCATTCATGACCTTTCCACTATGGTGTATATACTGTCGTCTATCCAGTGTTAAGCTCATTCATGACCTTTCCACTATGGCATACTGTAGTCTATCAGTGTTAAGCTCATTCAAGACCTTTCCCACTATGGTGTATATATGTAGTCTATCAGTGTTAAGCTCATTCATGACCTTTCCACTATGGTGTATATACTGTCGTCTTCATGACACTCATGTGTTAAGCTCATTCTGCCTATTCATGACCTTTTCCACTATGGTGTATACTGTAGTCTATCAGTGTTAAGCTCATTCAAGACCTTTCCACTATGGTGTATACTGTCGTCTATCAGTGTTAAGCTCATTCAAGACCTTTCCACTATAAGTGTATACTGTAGTCTATCAGTGTTAAAGCCTATTCATGACCTTTCCACTATAGTGCATACTGTCGTCTATCAGTGTTAAGCCTATTCATGACCTTTCCACTATGGTGCATACTGTCGTCTATCAGTGTTAAAGCTCATTCATGACCTTTCCCACTGTATGGTGCATACTGACCTAGTCCTATCAGTGTTAAGCTCATTCATGACCTTTCCACTATGGTGTATACTGTAGTCTATCAGTGTTAAGCTCATTCAAGACCTTTTCCACTATGGTTGTATACTGTAGTCTATCAGTGTTAAGCTCATTCATGACCTTTCCACTATGGTGTACTGTAGTCTATCAGTGTTAAGCTCATTCAAGACACTTTCCACTATGGTGTATACTGTAGTCTATCAGTGTTAAGCCTATTCATGACCTTTCCACTATGGTGTATACTAGTTCATCAGTGTTAAGCTCATTCATGACCTTTCCACTATGGTGTATATACTTGTAGTCTATCAGTGTTAAGCTCATTCATGACCTTTCTCACTATGGTGCATACTGTAGTCTATCAGTGTTAAGCTCATTCATGACCTTTTCCACTATGGTGTATACCATCGTTCATCAGTGTTAAGCTCATTTCAAGACCTTTCCACTATGGTGCATACTGTAGTCTATCAGTGTTAAGCTCATTCAAGACCTTTCCACTATGGTGTATACTGTAGTCTATCATGTTAAGCTCATTCAAGACCTTTCCACTATGGTGCATACTGTAGTTCATCAGTGTAAGCTCATTCATGACCTTTTTCCACTATGGTGTATACTGTAGTCTATCATGTTAAGCTCATTCATGACCTTTCCACTATGGTGTATACTGTCGTCTATCAGTGTTAAGCTCATTCAAGACCTTTCCACTATGGTGTATACTGTAGTCTATCAGTGTTAAAAGCCTATTCATGACCTTTCCACTATGGTGTATACTGTCGTCTATCAGTGTTAAGCTCATTCATGACCTTTCCACTATGGTGTATACTGTAGTCTATCAGTGTTAAGCTCATTCAAGACCTTTTTTCACTATGGTGCATTACTGCAGTCTATCAGTGTTAAGCTCATTCAAGACCTTTCCACTATGGTGTATACTGTAGTCTATCAGTTGTTAAGCTCATTCAAGACCTTTCCACTATGGTGCATATACTAGTCTATCAGTGTTAAGCTCATTCAAGACCTTTCCACTATGGTGCATACTGTAGTCTATCAGTGTTAAGCTCATTCACTTGACCTTTCCACTATGGTGTATACTGTAGTCTATCAGTGTTAAGCCTATTCAAGACCTTTCCACTATGGTGCATACTGCAGTGTTGCTCATTCATCACTATGGTGTTAAGTTCTCATGTTAAGCTTTCACCTTTCCACTATGGTGTATACTGTAGTCTATCAGTGTTAAGCTCATTCAAGACCTTTCCACTATGGTGTATACTGTAGTCTATCAGTGGTAAGCTCATTCAAGACCTTTCACTATGGTGTATACTGCCTTAGTCTATCAGTGTTAAGCTCATTCAAGACCTTTCCACTATGGTGTATACTAGTTCATCAGTGTTAAGCTCATTCATGACCTTTCCACTATGGTGTATGCATAGTCTATCAGTGTAAGCTCATTCATGACCTTTCCACTATGGTGTACTGCAGTCTATCAGTGTTAAGCTCATTCCTGACCTTTCCACTATGGTGTACTGTAGTCTATCAGTGTTGCTCATTCATGACCTTTCCACTATGGTGTATACTGTAGTCTATCAGTGTTAAGCTCATTCGCAGACCTTTCCACTATGGTGTATACTGTCGTCTATCAGTGTTAAACTTATTCAAGACCTTTCCACTATGGTGTATACTGTAGTCTATCAGTGTTAAGCTCATTCATGACCTTTCACTATGGTGTATACAGTCTATCAGTGTTAAGCCTCATTCAAGACCTTTCCCACTATGGTGTATACTGTAGTCTATCAGTGTTAAGCCCATTCATGACCTTTCCACTATGGTATACTGTAGTCTATCAGTGTTAAGCTCATTCATGACCTTTTCCACTATGGTGCATACTGCAGTCTATCAGTGTTAAGCTCATTCAAGACCTTTCCACTATGGTGTATACTGTAGTCTATCAGTGTTAAGCTCATTCATGACCTTTCCACTATGGTGTGTATATTTCAGTCTATCAGTGTTAAGCTCATTCAAGACCTTTCCATTATGGTACTTTCTGCAGTCTATCAGTGTTAAGCTCATTCAAGACCTTTCCACTATGGTGTATATTCACTTAAGTCTGATTTCAGTGTTAAAGTGTTAAGCTCATTCAAGACCTTTCCCATTATGGTGTATACTAGTTCATCAGTGTTAAGCTTCATGACCTTTCCACTATGGTGTATACTGAATGTTCATCAGTGTTAAGCAGACCTTTCCACTATGGTGCATACTGCAGTCTATCAGTGTTGCTCATTCAGACCTTCCATTGGTGCATACTGTCGTTCACCTTTCAAGACACTATGGTGTATCTTTTGTAGTCTATCAGTGTGCGCTCTATTCTTGACCTTTCCACTATGGTGTATATATACTGTCGTCTATCAGTGTGCGTTAAGCTCGATTCAAGACCTTTCCACTATGGTGTATACTGTCGTCTATCAGTGTGCATCATTGCATGACCTTCCACTATGGTGCATACTGTCGTCTATCAGTGTTAATTCTCATTCATGACCTTATAGTCTATCAGTGTTAAGCCTTTATATACTGTATGGTCTATCAGTGTTGTTTATAAGACTCTTCCAATGGTATACTGTATCATTTGTTGTTTATTCAAGACCTTTCCACTATGGTGCATACTGTAGTACTGTTAAGTCTATCAAGACCTTAATGGTGCATCATTCATCAGGCCTTTCCACTATGGTGTATACTGCAGTCTATCAGTGTTAAGCTCATTCAAGACCTTTCACTATAGTGTAGGCTACTGTAAAGCCTATTCATGACCTCCACTATGTGTATTGTCTCATTCATTCAAGACCTTTCCACTATGGTGTATGCTGTCGTCTATCAGTGTTAAAAGCCTATTCATGACCTTTCACTATGGTGCATACTGTAGTCTATCAGTGTTAAGCTCATTCATGACCTTTCCACTATGGTGTATACTGTAGTCTATCGTAGCGTTAAGCTCATTCAAGACCTTTCCCACTATGGTGTATATACTGTCGTCTATCAGTGTTAAGCTCATTCAAGACCTTTCCCACTATGGTGCATACTGCAGTGTTAAGCTCTATCCACTATGGTGTATACTGTAGTCAAAGTGTTAAGCTCGGTCATGACCTTTCCACTATGGTGTATACTGTTCTGCAGTCTTCAAGATTTTCCACTATGGTGTATATCAGCATCAGTTCAATGACCTTTCCACTATGGTGGTGTATACTAGAAGTCTATCAGTGTTAAGCTCGTTCATGACCTTTCCACTATGGTGTGTATACTGCAGTCTATCAGTGTTAAGCTCATTCATGACCTTTCCACTATAGTTGCATACTGCAGTCTATCAGTGTTAAGCTCATTCAAGACCTTTTCCACTATGGTGTATACTGTCGTCTGTCAGTGTTAAGCTCATTCATGACCTTTCCACTATATGGTGCATGTCGTCCTATCAGTGTTAAGCTCATTCAAGACCTTTCCACTATGGTGTATACTGTAGTCTATCAGTGTTAAGCTCATTCATGGCCTTTCCACTATAGTGTATACTGTCGTCTATCAGTGTTAAGCTCATTCAAGACCTTTCCACTATGGTGTATACTGTCGTCTATCAGTATTAAGCTCATTCATGACCTTTCCACTATGGTGTATACTGTCGTCTATCAGTGTTAAGCTCATTCATGACCTTTCCACTATGGTGTATACTGTCAGTCTATTCACTATGGTGCATTAAGTTCTCATTTAAGCCATTCATGACCTTTCCACTATGGTGTACTGTCGTCTCGTCTATCAAGTGTTGGTGTGGAGTCATTCAAGATTCATGACCTTTCCACTATGGTGTATACTGTAGTCTATCAGTGGTTATACTCATTCATGACCTTTCACTATGGTGCATACTGTATTCTATCAGTGTTAAGCTCATTTCCACTATGGTGTACCTTTCTCATTCATGACCTCTTCCACTATGGTGTATACTGTCGTCTATCAGTGTTAAGCTCATTCATGACCTTTTCACTATGGTGCATACTGTAGTTCATCAGTGTTAAGCTCATTCAAGACCTTTTCCACTATGGTGCATACTGTAGTCTATCAGTGTTAAGCTCATTCAAGACCTTTCCACTATGGTGCATACTGTAGTCTATCAGTGTTAAGCTCATTCATGACCTTTCCACTATGGTGTATACTGTAGTCTATCATGTGTTAAGCTCATTCATGACCTTTCCACTATGGTGCATACTGTCGTCTATCAGTGTTAAGCTCATTCAAGACCTTTCATGACACTATGGTGCATACTATGTTTCCACTATGGTGTATATCAGTCTATCAGTGTTAAGCTCATTCATGACCTTTCCACTATGGTGTATACTGTCGTCTATCCTCTACTAGTGTTAGCTCATTCTTGACCTTTCCACTATGGTGTATACTGTAGTCTATCAGTGTTAAGCTCATTCAAGACCTTTCCACTATGGTGCATATCGTAGTCTATCAGTGTTAAGCTCATTTCAAATTCCTTTCCACTATGGTGTATACTGTCGTCATCAGTGTTAAGCTCATTCAAGACCTTTCCACTATGGTGTATACTGTAGTCTATCAGTTAAGCTCATTCAAGACCTTTCCACTATGGTGTATACTGTGTCTATCAGTGTTAAGCTCATTCATGACCTTTCCACTATGGTGTATACTGTCTCGTCTATCAGTGTTAAGCTCATTCATGACCTTTCCACTATGGTGTATACTGTCGTCTATCAGTGTTAAAAGCTCATTCATGACCTTTCCACTATAATTGTATACTGTCGTCTATCAGTGTATTAACTATGTGCATCATTCATCGCGTTAAGCCTATTCAAGATCTTTCCACTATGGTGTATACTGTAGTCTATCAGTGTTAAGCTCATTCATGACCTTTCCACTATGGTGTATACTGTAGTCTATCAGTTAAGCTCATCTATGACCTTTTCCACTATGGTGCATATATATGCAGTCTATCCAGTGTTAAGCTCATTCATGACCTTTCCACTATGGCGCATTACTGTAGTCTATCGATATTAGCTCATTCAAGACCTTTCCACTATGGTGCATACTGTAGTCTATCAGTGTTAAGCTCATTCAAGACCTTTCCACTATGGTGTATACTGCAGTCTATCAGTGTTAAGCTCATTCATGACCTTTCCACTATGGTGCATACTGCAGTCTATCAGTGTTAAGCTCATTCATGACCTTTCCACTATGGTGCATACTTCATTGTAGTCTATCAGTGTTAAGCTCATTCAAGACCTTTCCACTATGGTGTATACTGTAGTCTATCAGTGTTAAGCTCATTCATGACCTTTTCCACTGTGATGGTGCATACTGTAGTCTATCAGTGTTAAGCTCATTCATGACCTTTCTATGGTATACTGTCTATGTGTACCTATTCAAGACCTTTCCACTATGGTCTATCAGTGTTAAGCTCATTCATGACCTTTCCACTATGGTGTATCATCAGTGTTAAGCTCATTCATGACTATCTAGTCTATCAGTGTTAAGCTCATTCATGGTCTTTCCACTATAATTGTATACTGTAGTCTATCAGTGTTAAGCTCATTCAAGACCTTTTCACTACTATGGCATACTGTAGTTCTATCAGTGTTAAGCCCATTCATGACCTTTCCACTATGGTGTATACTGTAGTCTATCAGTGTTAAGCTCATTCAAGACCTTTTTCCACTATGGTGCATACTGTCGTCTATCAGTGTTAAGCTCATTCAAGACCTTTCACTATGGTGCATACTGTAGTCTATCGATGTTAAGCTCATTCAGACCTTTCCACTATGGTGTATACTGTCGTCTCATCAAGCTGACTTTCCACTATGGTGTATACTCATTCATGACCTTTCCACTATGGTGCATACTGTAGTTCATCAGTGTTAAGCTCATTCATGACCTTTCCACTATGGTGTATACTGTCGTCTATCAGTGTTAAAGCTCATTCAAGACCTTTCCACTATGGTGCATACTGTAGTCTATCAGTGTTAAGCTCATTCATGACCTTTCCACTATGGTGCATACTGGTAGTCTATCAGTGTTAAGCTCACCTTCACTATGGTGTATAAGTTCTCATTAAGCTCATTCATGACCTTTTTCCACTATGGTGTATACTGTCGTCTATCAGTGTTAAGCTCATTCAAGACCTTTCCCACTATGGCATATGCCTTCAGTGTCTATCATGACCTTTCCTTTCCACTATCAGTTGCATACTGCATACTAGTCTATCAGTGTTAAGCTCATTCAAGACCTTTCCACTATGGTGTATACTGTCGTCTATCAGTGTTAAGACCTCATTCATGACCTTTCCACCATGGTGTATACTGTAGTCTATCAGTGTTAAGCTCATTCAAGACCTTTCCACTATGGTGTATACTGTCGTCTATCAGTGTTAAGCTCATTCAAGACCTTTCCACTATGGTGTATGTCTATCAGTGTCTATCAGGTGTTAAGCTCATTCAAGACCTTTTCCACTATGGTGTGTATACTTGTAGTCTATCGTGCGTTAAATTCAAGACTCATTCAAGACCTTTCCACTATGGTGTATACTGTCGTCTATCGACTATGGTTAAGCTCATTCATGACCTTTCATGACACTATGGTGCATACTGTAGTCTATCAGTGTTAAGCTCATTCATGACCTTTCCACTATGGTGTATACTGTCCGTCTATCAGTGTTAAGCTCATTCATGACCTTTCCACTATGGTGTATACTGTGTATCAGTGTTATCCATTCATCACTATGGTGCATACTAGTCTATCGCGTTGCTTCCATTCAAGCCTTTCCACTATGGTGCATACTGTAGTCTATCCAGTGTTAAGCCTCATTCATGACCTTTCCACTATGGTGCATACTGTAGTCTATCAGTGTTAAGCTCATTCATGACCTTCCACTATGGTGTATACTGTCCGTCTATCAGTGTTAAGCTCATTCAAGACCTTTCCACTATGGTGCATACTGTCGTCTATCAGTGTTAAGCTCATTCCGTACTTTCCACTATGGTGTATACTGTAGTCTATCAGTGTTAAGCTCATTCAAGACCTTTCCACTATGGTGTATACTGTCGTCTATCAGTGTTAAGCTCATTCATGACCTTTCCACTATGGTTGTATACTGTCGTCCTATCAGTGTGCAGCTCATTCAAGACCTTTCCACTATGGTGTATACTGTAGTCTATCAGTGGTTAAGCTCATTCATGACCTTTCCACTATGGTGTATACTGTCGTCATCAGTGTTGCTCATTCATGACCTTTCCACTATGGTGTATACTGTAGTCTATCAGTGTTAAGCCATTCCATGACCTTTCCACTATGGTGTATACTGTTAGTCTATCAGTGGTGTATAAAGTTTTCATTCAAGACCTTTCCACTATGGTGTATACTGTCGTTCATCAGTGTTAAGCTCATTCAAGACCTTTCCACTATGGTGCATACTGTCGTCTGTCGTCTATCCAGTGTTAGCTCATTCAAGACCTTTCCACATATGGTGGTACATACTGTCGTTCATCAGTGTTAAGCTCATTCATGACCTTTCCACTATATGGTGTATACTGTCGTCTATCAGTGTTAAGCTCATTCAAGACCTTTTCCACTATGGTGTATACTAGTCTATCAGTGTTAAAGCTATTCATGACCTTTCCACTATGGTGTATACTGTCGTCTATCAGTGTTAAGCTCATTCAAGACCTTTCCACTATGGTGCATAAGACCTGTCGTCTATCAGTGTTAAGCTCATTTAAGACTATGGTTTCCACTATTCAAGACCTTCCACTATGGTATACTGTAGTCTATCAGTGTTAAGCTCATTCATGACCTTTCCACTATGGTGTATACTGTCGTCTATCGAGTGTTAAGCTCATTCAAGACCTTTCCACTATATGGCATTCAAGACCTGTCCAGTCTATCAGTGTTAAGCTCATTCAAGACCTTTCCACTATGGTGTATACTGTAGTCTATCAGTGTTAAGCTCATTCATGACCTTTCCACTATGGTGTATACTGTCGTCTATCAGTGTTAAGCTCATTCAAGACCTTCCACTATGGTGTATACTGTAGTCTATCAGTGTTAAGCTCATTCAAGACCTTTCCACTATGGTGTATACTGTAGTCTATCAGTGTTAAGCTCATTCATGACCTTTCCACTATGGTGTATACTGTCGTCTATCAGTGTTAAGCTCATTCAAGACCTTTCCACTATGGTGCATACTGTAGTCTATCAGTGTTAAGCTCATTCATGACCTTTCCACTATGGTGCATACTGTAGTCTATCAGTGTTAAGCTCATTCATGACCTTTCCACTATGGTGTATACTGTAGTTCATCAGTGTTAGCTCATTCAAGACCTTTCCACTATGGTGTATACTGTCGTCTATCAGTGTTAAGCTCATTCAAGACCTTTCCACTATGGTGTATATCTGTCGTCTATCAGTGTTAAGTCTCATTCAAACCTTTCCACTTTCCACTATGGTGTATACTGTCGTCTATCAGTGTTAAGCTCATTCATGACCTTTCCACTATGGTGTATACTGTCGTCTATCAGTGTTAGCTCATTCAAGACCTTTCCATCATGGTGTATACTGCTCTATCAGTGTTAAAGCTCATTCAAGACCTTTCCACTATGGTGTATACTGTAGTCTATCAGTGTTAAAAGCTCATTCAAGACCTTTCCACTATGGTGTATACTGTCGTCTATCAGTGTTAAGCTCATTCAAGACCTTTCCACTATGGTGTATACTGTCGTCTATCAGTATTAAGCTCATTCATGACCTTTCCACTATAGTGGCATACTGTCCATCTATCAGTGTTAAGCCTATTCAAGACCTTTTCCACTATGGTGTATACTGTAGTCTATCAGTGTTAAGCCTATCATTCATGACCTTTCCACTATGGTGTATACTGTCGTCTATCAGTGTTAAGCTCATCAGACCTTTTTCACTATATGGTGTATTGTCGTCTATCAGTGTTAAGCTCATTCGACCCTTTCCACTATGGTGTATACTGTCGTCTATCAGTGTTAAGCTCATTCATGACCTTTCCACTATGGTGTATACTGTCGTCTATCAGTGTTAAGCTCATTCAAGACCTTTTCCACTATGGTGCATACTGTCGTCTTCATCAGTGTTAAGCTCATTCAAGACCTTTCCACTATGGTGTATACTGTGTTCATCAGTGTTAAGCTCATTCATGACCTTTCCACTATGGTGTATACTGTCGTCTATCAGTGTTAAGCTCATTCAAGACCTTTTTCCACTATGGTGTATACTGTCGTCTATCAGTGTTAAGCTCATTCAAGACCTTTCCACTATGGTGTATACTGTCGTCTATCAGTGTTAAGCTCATTCATGACCTTTCCACTATGGTGTATACTGTCGTTCATCAGTGTTACTATGGTGTATACTGTCGTTCATCAGTCTTAAGCTCATTCAAGACCTTTCCACTATGGTGCATACTGTAGTCTATCAGTTAAGCTCATTCAAGACCTTTCCACTATGGTGTATACTGTCGTCTATCAGTGTTAAGCTCATTCATGACCTTTCCACTATGGTGCATACTGTCGTCTATCAGTGTTAAGCTCATTCAAGACCTTTCCACTATGGTGTATACTGTCGTCTATCAGTGTTAAAAGCTTTCCATTCATCAGTGTTACCTTTCCACTATGGTGTATACTGTCGCAGTCTATCAGTGTTAAGCTTTCATTCAAGACCTTTCCACTATGGTGTATACTGTCGTCTATCAGTGTTAAGCATCATTCAAGACCTTCCACTATGGTGTATACTGTCGTTCATGTTAAGCCTTATTCAAGACCTTTCCACCATGGTGTATACTGAATCAGTGTTTCCAAGACCTTTTCCACTGGTGTATACATTGTAGTCCATCAGTGCTAAGCCTTATCTTCAAGACCTTTCACTATGGTATACGTTCTATCAGTGCTAAGCTCATTCAAACCTTCACTTTCATACACTATGGTGTATTCAAGACATTTCGTCGGTCTATCAGTGTTAAGTTGCTCATTCAAGACCATTCCACTATGGTGTATACTGTCGTCTATCAGTGTTAAGCTCATTCAACACCTTTCCACTATGGTGCATACTGTAGTCTATCATGTTAAGCTCATTCAAGACCTTTCCACTGGTATGGTTCATCAGGTCATTCATGACCTCGTCTATTCATCAAGTGTTAAGCCTATTCAAGACCTTTCCACTATGTGGTGTGCATACTAGTCTATCAGTGCTAAGCTCATTCCAAGACCTTTCCACTATGGTGTATACTGTATTCATCAGTTAAGCTCATTCAAGACCTTTCCACTATGGTGTATACTGTAGTCTATCATTTAAAGTGTTAAGACCTTCCACTATTCATGACCTTTCCACTAAAACCTGGTGTGTATACTGTCGTTCATCAGTGTTAAGCCCATTCAAGACCTTTCCACTATGGTGTATACTGTCGTCTATCAGTATTAGCTCATTCAAGACCTTTCCATCACTATGGTGTATACTGTCGTCTATCAGTGTTAAGTTCATTCAAGACCTTTTCCACTATGGTGTATACTGTACGTCTATCAGTGTTAAGCCTATTCAAGACCATTCCACTATGGTGTATACTGCAGTCTATCAGTGTTGCTCATTCAACACCTTTCCACTATGGTGTATACTGTCGTCTTATCAGGTGTGTATACTGCATCATTCAAGCTCACCTTTCCACTACAGTGTATACTGTCTAATGAAAATAAGCTATTCAAAACCTTTCCACTATGGTGCAAGCTCATTCAGTGTTGTTTATTCAAGGACCTTTTCCACTATGGCATACTGTAGTCTATCAGTGTTAAGCTCCATTCAAGACCTTTCCACTATGGTGTATACTAGTCTATCAGTGTTAAACTCATTCAAGACCTTTCACTATGGTATGTAGTCTATCAGTACATTGACCTTTCACTATGGTGTATACCAGGTATCAGTGTTAAGCCCATTCATGACCTTCCACTATGGTGCATACTTGTAGTTCATCAGTGTTAAGCCTCATCTCAAGACCTTTCCCACTATGGTGTATACTGTAGTCTATCAGTGTTAAGCTCATTCAAGACCTTCCACTATGGTGCATATCATTGTCGTATCAGTGTTAAGCCCATTCAAGACCTTTCCACTATGGTATACTGTCGTTCATCAAGTGTTAAGCTCATTCAAGACCTTCCACTATGGTGTATACTGTCGTCTATCAGTGTTAAGCCTATTCAAGACCTTTCCACTATGGTGTATACTGCCGTTCATCGTTTTAAGTCTTCATCCAGTGTAGTCTATCAGTGTTAAGCTTCCATTCAAGACCTTTTCCACTATGGTGTATACTGTCGTCTATCAGTGTTAAGCCTATTCAAGACCTTTCCACTATGGTGCATATACCAGTCTATCAGTGTTAAGCCTATTCAAGACCTCCTTCCACCATGGTGTATACTGTAGTCTATCAGTGTTAAGCCTATTCAAGACCTTTCCACTATGGTGCATACTGTCACCATCAGTGTTAAGCTTCCATTCATGACCTTCCACTATGGTGTATACTGTAGTCGTCGTCTATTCAAGTGGTGTAAGCTACATTCAAGACCTTTTCCACTATGGTGTATACTGTCGTTCATCAGTGTTAAGCTCATTTCAAGACCTTTCCACTATGGTGTATACTGTCGTCTATCAGTGTTAAGCTCATTCATGACCTTTCCACTATGGTGTGTATATCGTCGTCTATCAGTGTTAAGCTTCATTCAAGACCTTTCCACTATGGTGTATACTGTCAGTGTTAAGTCATTCATGACCTGGTTGTATAGCATCAGTTTAAGCCTCAAGACCTTTCCACTATGGTGTATACTGTCGTCTATCAGTGCTAAGCTCATTCATGACCTTTCCACTATGGTGTAGTATCAGTGTTAAGCCCAAGACCTCCAGTGTTACTTCAGTTTCATTCAAGATTCATGACTTTTCCACTATGGTATACTGTCGTCTATCAGTTTCCACTATGGTTATAGTCGTCTATTCTTCAATGACCTTCCAATATGGTGTATACTGTAGTTCATCAGTGTTAAGTTTCTCATTCATGACTCCTTTCCACTATGGTGTATACTGAAGTTCATCGTCTTAAGCTCATTCAAGACCTTTCCAATATGGTGTATACTACAGTCTATCAGTGTTAAGCCTATTCAAGACCTTTCCACTATGGTGTATACTGTCGTCTATCAGTGTTGGTCTCATTCCACTATGGTGTTAATTATGGTATACTTCATCAGTGTTAAGCTCATTCATGACCTTTCCACTATGGTGTATACTATTCAAGTTTCCACTATGTCTTGTTTCTTATCAGTGTTAAGCTCATTCAAGACCTTTTCCACTATGGTGTATACTGTCGTCTATCAGTTAAGTTTCATGACCTTTCCATTCAAGTATACTTTCCACTATCAGTGTAAGTCTATTCAAACCTTTTCCATCATGGTGTATACTGTCGCTCTATCAGTCTATTCATGACCTTTCCACTATGGTGTATACTGTAGTCTATCAGTGTTAAGCTCATTCAAGACCTTTCCACTATGGTGTATACTGTATCAGTGTTAAGTCAAGACCTTCTCAGTAGTTCATCAGTGTTAAGCTCATTCAAGACCTTTCCACTATGGTGTATACTGTCGTCCTATCAGTGTTAAGCTCATTCATGACCTTTCCACTATGGTGTATACTGTAGTTCATCAGTGTTAAGCTCATTCATGACCTTTCCACTATGGTGTATACTGGTAGTCTATCAGTGTTAAGCTCATTCAAGACCTTTCCACTATGGTGTATACTGTAGTCTATCAGTGTTAATCAAGACCTTTCCACTATGGTCTAATCAGAAGCTTTCCACTATGGTGCATACCAGTCTATCAGTGTTAAGCTCATTCATGACCTTTCCACTATGGTGTATACTGTAGTCTATCAGTGTTAAGCTCATTCAAGACCTTTCCACTATGGTGTATACTGTCGTCTATCAGTGTTAAGCTCATTCAAGACCTTTCCACTATGGTGTATACTGTCGTCTATCAGTGTTAAGCCTATTCAAGACCTTTCCACTATGGTGTATACTGTCGTCTATCAGTGTTAAGCTCATTCAAGACCTTTCCACTATGGTGTATACTGTCGTCTATCAGTGTTAGCTCATTCAAGACCTTTCCACTATGGTGCATACTGTAGTTCATCAGTGTTAAGCTCATTCAAGACCTTTCCACTATTCCAGTCGTCATCAGTGTTGTTTGTATACTGGTCGTCTATCATCAGTGTTAAGCTCATTCAAGACCTTTCCACTATGGTGTATACTGGTCGTAGTCTATCAGTGTTAAGCTCATTCATGACCTTTCCACTATGGTGTATACTGTCGTCTATCAGTGTTAAGCTCATTCATGACCTTTCCACTATGGTGTATACTGTAGTCTATCAGTGTTAAGCTCATTCAAGACCTTTCCACTATGGTGTATACTGTAGTTCATCAGTGTTAAGCTCATTCAAGACCTTTCCACTATGGTGTATACTGTAGTCTATCAGTGTTAAGCTCATTCAAGACCTTCCACCATGGTGCATGGTGTTCATCAGTGTAGTCTATCATGTGTTAATTATGGTGCATACTGTAGTTCAGTGTTAAGCTCATTCAAGACCTTTCCACTATGGTGTATACTGTAGTCTATCAGTGTTAAGCCTTATTCATGACCTTTCCACTATGGTGTATACTGTAGTCTATCAGTGTTAAGCTCATTCAAGACCTTTCCACTATGGTGTATACTGTAGTCTATCAGTGTTAAGCTCATTCAAGACCTTTCCACTATGGTGTATACTGTCGTCTATCAGTGTTAAGCTCATTCAAGACCTTTCCACTATGGTGCATACTGTAGTCTATCAGTGTTAAGCTCATTCAAGACCTTTCCACTATGGTGTATACTGTTCAAGTTTCCACTATCATACCAGTTATCAGCTAAGCATTCAAGACCTTTCCACTATGGTGTATACTGTAGTCTATCAGTGTTAAGCTCCATTCAAGACCTTTCCACTATGGTGTATACTGTCGTCTATCAGTGTTAAGCTCATTCAAGACCTTTCCACTATGGTGTATACTGTCGTCTATCAGTGTTAAGCTCATTCAAGACCTTTCCACTATGGTGTATACTGTCGTCTATCAGTGTTAAGCTCATTCAAGACCTTTCCACTTTCCATGGTGTATACTGTAGTTCATCAGTGTTAAGCTCATTCATGACCTTTCCACTATGGTGTATACTCGTTCATAGTGTTAAGCTCATTCATGACCTGTTAAGTTCATAGTGTATTTCATGACCTTTCCACTATGTGTATACTGTCGTTCATCAGTGTTAAGCTATTCAAGACCTTTCCACTATGGTGTATACTGTCGTCTATCAGTGTTAAGCTCATTCATGACCTTTCCACTATGGTGTATACTGTAGTCTATCAGTGTTAAGCCCATTCAATGACCTTTCCACTATGGTGTATACTGTCGTTCATCAGTGTTAAGCTCATTCATGACCTTTCCACTATGGTGTATACTGTAGTCTATCAGTGTTAAGCTCATTCAAGACCTTTCCACTATGGTGTATACTGTAGTCTATCAGTGTTAAGCTGTTTCATGACCTTTCCACTATGGTGCATACTGTAGTCTATCAGTGTTAAGCTCATTCAAGACCTTTCCACTATGGTGTATACTGTAGTCTATCAGTGTTAAGCATTCATGACCTTTCCACTATGGTGTATACTGTAGTCTATCAGTGTTAAGCTATTCAAGACCTTTCCACTATGGTGTATACTGTAATCTATCAGTGTTAAGCTCATTCATGACCTTTTCCACTATGGTGTATATACTGTAGTCATCAGTGTAGTTCATGACCTTCCACTATGGTATACTGTAGTCTATCAGTGTTAAGCCTATTCATGACCTTCCACTATGGTGTATATTGTTTCAAGTGTTAAGCTCATTCATGACCTTTCCACTATGGTGTATACTATCGTTCATCAGTGTTGCCATTCATTCCTTTCCACTATGGTGTATACTGTAGTCTATCAGTGTTAAGCTCATTCAAGACCTTTCCACTATGGTGTATACTGTAGTCTATCAGTGTAAGCCTAATGGTGTATACTCAGTTTAATTCATGGTTCCACTATACAAGTCTACCTTTTCATGACCTTCCACTATGGTATGTAGTCTATCAGTGTTAAGCTCATTCATGACCTTTCCACTATGGTGCATACTGTAGGTCTATCAGTGTTAAGCTCATTCATGACCTTTCCACTATGGTGTATACTGTAGTCTATCAGTGTTAAGCTTATTCTCATTCCACTATGGTGTATACTTTCCATCAGTATGGTGACCTTTCCATATGGTGTAGTCTATCAGTGTTAAGCTCATTCAAGACCTTTCCACTATGGTGTATACTGTAGTCTATCAGTTAAGCTATTCATGATTGTTACTATGGTGTATACTGTAGTTCAAGACCTTTCCACTATATGGTATGGTGTATACTGGTAGTCTATCAGTGTTAAGCTCATTCATGACCTTTCCACTATGGTGTATACTGTAGTCTATCAGTGTTAGCTCATTCATGACCTTTCCACTATGGTGCATACTAGTCTATCAGTGTTAAGCTCATTCAGACCTTTCCACTATGGTGTATACTGTCGTTCATCAGTGTTAAGCTCATTCATGACCTTTCCACTATGGTGCATACTGTTAAGCCTCATACCTTCCAGACCTTTCATGGTGTATATTGTAGTTCATATTAAGCTCATTCAAGACCTTCCACTATGGTGTATACATTCAGTGTTAAGCTCATTCAAGACCTTTCCACTGGTGTATACTGTAGTCTATCAGTGTTAAGCCCATTCATGACCTTTCCACTATGGTGTATACTGTAGTCTATCAGTGTTAAGCTCATTCATGACCTTTCCACTATGGTGCATATCAGTCTATCAGTGTTAAGCTCATTCATGACCTTCACTATGGTGTATACTGTAGTCTATCAGTGTTAAGCTCATTCAAGACCTTCCACTATGGTGCATACTGTCCTATCAGTGCTAAGTTTATTCAAGACCTTCCACTATGGTGTATACTGTAGTCTATCAGTGTTAAGCTCATTCATGACCTTTCCACTATGGTGTATACTGTTGTCTATCAGTGTTAAGCTCATTCATGACCTTTCCACTATGGTGTATACTGTAGTCTACTCGTGTTGCTCATTCAAGACCTTTCCACTCATGGTGTATACTGTAGTTCATCATGTTAAGCCATTCATGACCTTTCCACTATGGTGTATACTGTAGTTCATCAGTGTTGCTTCATTCATGACCTTTCCACTATGGTGTATATGTCTATCAGTGTTAGTCCATTCAAGACCTTTCCACTATGGTGTATATTGTAGTCTATCAGTGTTAAGCTCATTCAAGACCTTTCCACTATGGTGTATACTGTAGTCTATCAGTGTTAAGCTCATTCAAGACCTTTCCACTATGGTGTATACTAGTCTATCAGTGTTAAGCCTCATTCAAGACCTTCCACTATGGTGTACTGTGTCTATCAGTGTTAAGCCTATTCATGACCTTCCACTATGGTGTATACCAGTCTATCAGTGTTAAGCTCATTCATGACCTTTCCACTATGGTGTATATCGTAGTTCATCAGTGTTAAGCCTCCATTCAAGACCTTTCCACTATGGTGTATACTGTCGTTATCAGTGTTGTTTGTTCAAGACCTTCCAATTATGGTGTATAATCACTAGTCATCAGTGTTAAGCTCATTCATGACCTTTTCCACTATGGTGTATACTGAAGTTCATCAGTGTTAAGCTTCATTCATGACCTTTCCACTATGGTGCAAGACCTTCCACCATGGTGTCTATCAGTGTTAAGTTCATTCATGACCTTTCCACTATGGTGTATACTGCAGTTCATCAGTGTTAAGTCCATTCATGACCTTTCCACTATGGTGTATACTTTCATCAGTACAAGCTCATTCATGACCTTTCCACTATGGTGTATACTGTAGTCTATCATTCAAGACCTTTCCACTATGGTGCATACTGTAGTCTATCAGTGTTAAGCTCATTCAAGACCTTTCCACTATGGTGTATACTGTAGTTCATCAGTGTTAAGCCCATTCATGACCTTCCACTATGGTGCATACTGCAGTCTATCAGTGTTAAGCTCATTCAAGACCTTTCCACTATGGTGTATACTGTAGTCTATCAGTGTTAAGCTCCATTCATGACCTTTCCACTATGGTTAAGCATAAGACCTTTCCACTATGGTGTGTATACGTCTATCAGTGTTAAGCTCATTCAAGACCTTTCCACTATGGTGTATACTGTCGTCCATCAGTGTTAAGCCCATTCAAGACCTTTCCACTATGGTGCATACTGTAGTTCATCAGTGTTAAGCTCATTCAAGACCTTTCCACTATGGTGTATACTGTCGTCTATCAGTGTTAAGCTCATTCAAGACCTTTCCTACTATGGTGTATACTGTAGTTCATCAGTGTTAAGCTCATTCAAGACCTTTCCACTATGGTGTATACTGTCGTCTTAAGCTATCAGACCTTTCCACTATGTTAAGTTCATTCAAGACCTTTCCACTATGGTGTATACTGTCGTCTATCAGCAAGTTAAGCTCATTCAAGACCTTCCACTATGGTGTATACTGTCGTCTATCAGTGTTAAGCCATTCATGACCTTTCCACTATGGTGCATACTGTAGTCTATCAGTGTTAAGCCTATTCATGACCTTCCACTATGGTGTGCATACTGTAGTTCATCAGTGTTAAGCTCATTCAAGACCTTTCCACTATGGTGTATACTGTAGTTCATCAGCGTTAAGCTCATTCAAGACCTTTTCCACTATGGTGTATACTGCAGTCTATCAGTGTTAAGTCATTCATGACCTTTCCACTATGGTGTATACTGTCGTCTATCAGTGTTAAGCCATTCATTTTCCACTATGGTGTATACTGTACCAGTGTTAAGCTCATTCAAGACCTTTCCACTATGGTGCATACTGTAGTCTATCAGTGTTGCTTCCACTATGGTGTATACTAGTCATCAGACCTTCCACTATGGTGTATACTGAAGTTCATCAGTGTTAAGCTCATTCATGACCTTTTCATTCAAGACCTTTTCCACTATGGTGTATACTGTCGTCATCAGTGTTAAGCTCATTCAAGACCTTTCCACTATGGTGTATACTTTGTGGTTCATCAGTGTTAAGCTCATTCATGACCTTTCCACTATGGTGTATACTGTCGTCTATCAGTGTTAAGCTCATTCATGACCTTTCCACTATGGTGCATACTGTAGTTCATCAGTGTTAAGCTCATTCATGACCTTTCCACTATGGTGCATACTGTAGTCTATCAGTGTTAAGCTCATTCATGACCTTTCCACTATGGTGTATATCAGTTCATCAGTGTTAAGCTCATTCATGACCTTTCCACTATGGTGTATACTTGTCGTCTATCAGTGTTAAGCTTCATTCAAGACCCTTCCACTATGGTGTTACTAGTCTATCAGTGTTGACCTTTCCATTCAAGACCTTTCCACTATGGTGTATACTGTCGTTCATCAGTGTTAAGCTCATTCATGACCTTTCACTATGGTGCATACTAGTTCATCAGTGTTAAGCTCATTCATGACCTTTCCACTATGGTGTATACTGTCCGTCTATCAGTGTTAAGCCTCATTCAAGACCTTTCCACTATGGTGTATACTGTAGTCTATCAGTGCTGTTTCATTCAAGACCTTTTCCACTATGGTGTATACTGTAGTCTATCAGTGTTAAGCTCATTCAAGACCTTTCCATTGGTGTATCATTCAGATCACTATGGTGTATACTGTCTATCAGTGTTAAGCTCATTCAACACCTTTCCACTATGGTGTATACTGTCGTTCATATCAGTGTTAAGCTCATTCATGACCTTTCCACTATGGTGTATACTGTCGTTCTATCAGTGTTAAGCCATTCAAGACCTTTTCCACTATGGTGCATACTGTAGTCTATCAGTGTTAAGCTTCATTCATGACCTTTCCACTATGGTGTATATACTGTTCATCATGTTAAGCTATTCATGACCTTTCCACTATGGTGTATACTGTCTGTCTATCAGTGTTAAGCTTATTCAAGACCTTTTCCACTATGGTGTATATCTGTCGTCTATCAGTGTTAAGCTCATTCATGACCTTCCACTATGGTGTATACTGTCGTCATCAGTGTTGCTCATTCATGACCTTTCCACTATGGTGTATACCGTCGTTCATCAGTGTTAAGCTATTCATGTTTCCACTATACTGTCGTCGTTCATCAGTGTTGCTCATTCATGACCTTTCCACTATGGTGTATACTGTCGTCTATCAGTGTTAAGCTCATTCATGACCTTTCCACTATGGTGTATAATGTCGTTCATCAGTGTTAAGCTCATTCATGACCTTTCCACTATGGTGTAGTCTACTGTTAGTTCATGACCTTTTCAGTCTTAAGCTTCCATTCATGACCTTTCCACTATGGTGTATACTGTAGTCTATCAGTGTTAAGCTTCATTCAAGACCTTTCCACTATGGTGTATCTATCAGTGTTAAGTCATGACCTTCCACTATGGTGCATACTGTAGTTAAGTCTTAAGCATTCAAGACCTTTCCACTATGGTGTATACTGTCGTCTATCAGTGTTAAGCTCATTCATGACCTTTCCACTATGGTGTATACTGTAGTCTATCAGTGTTAAGCTCATTCAAGACCTTTCCACTATGGTGTATAGTCAGTTCATCAGTGTTAAGCCCATTCATGACCTTTCCACTATGGTGCATAGTCATGTCGTTTATCAGTGTTAAGCTCATTCATGACCTTCCACTATGGTGTATACTGTCGTCTATCAGTCCTTAAGCTCATTCAAGTTTCCACTATGGTGTATACTGTCGTCTATCAGTGAAGCCTTCAACATGACCTTTCCACTATGGTGCATACTGTCCACCATCAGTGTTAAGCTCATTCATGACCTTTCCACTATGGTGTATACTCCGTCTATCAGTGTTAAGCCTATTCAAGACCTTTCCACTATGGTGTATACTGTCGTTCATCAGTGTTAAGCTCATTCAAGACCTTTTCACTATGGTGTATACTGTAGTTCATCAGTGTTAAGCTCATTCAAGACCTTTCCACTATGGTGTATACTGTAGTTTATCAGTGTTAAGCTTTCATTCATGACCTTTCCATTATGGTGCATGACCAGTTCATTCATGACACTATGGTGTATACTGTAGTCTATCAGTGTTAAGCTCATTCAAGACCTTTCCACTATGGTGTATACTGTCGTTTATCAGTGTTAAGCTCATTCAAGACCTTTCCACTATGGTGTATACTGTAGTCTATCAGTGTTAAGCTCATTCAACACCTTTCCACTATGGTATAATGTCGTATCAGTGTTAAGTCTATCAGACCTGGTTATACTGCTTTATTCATGACCTTTCCACTATGGTGTATACTGTAGTTTATCAGTGTTAAGCTCATTCATGACCTTTCCACTATGGTGTATACTGTCGTATCAGTGTTAAGCTCATTCAAGACCTTTCCACTATGGTGTATCATTCAAGACCTTTCCACCATGTCGTCTATCAGTGTTAAGCTTCATTCATGACCTTTCCACTATGGTGTATACTGTAGTCATCAGTGTTAAGCTCATTCAAGACCTTTCCACTATGGTGTATACTGTCGTCTATCAGTGTTAAGCTCATTCATGACCTTTTCCACTATGGTGTATATACTAGTCTATCAGTGTTAAGCTCATTCATGACCTTCCATCCACTATACTGTCGTTCTATCAGTGTTAAGCTTCATTCAAGACCTTTCCACTATGGTGTATACTGTCGTTCTATCAGTGTTAAGCTCATTCATGACCTTTCCACTATGGTGTATACTGTCGTTCATCAGTTAAGCTATCAGTGGTGTATACTAGGTTTCATTCATTCAAGACCTTTCCACTATGGTGTATACTGTCGTCTATCAGTGTTAAGCTCATTCATGACCTTTCCACTATGGTGTATACTTCGTCGTCTATCAGTGTTAAGCCATTCATGACCTTTCCACATGGTGCATACTGTAGTCTATCAGTGTTATTTCCACTATGGTGCATACTGTTCATCAGTGTTAAGCTCATTCAAGACCTTTCCACTATGGTGTATACTGTAGTCTATCAGTGTTAAGCTCATTCAAGACCTTCCACTATGGTGTATACTGTCGTCTATCAGTGTTAAGTCTATTCAAGACCTTTCCACTATGGTGTATACTGTCGTCTATCAGTGTTAAGCCTATTCAAGACCTTCCACTATGGTGTATACTATTGTCGTTTCAAGACCTTTCCACTATGGTTAAGCTCATTCAAGACCTTTCCACTATGGTGTATACTGTAGTTCATCAGTGTTAAGCCTATTCATGACCCTTCCACTATGGTATATACGTTCATCGCGTTAAGCTCATTCATGTTCATATGGCATACTCGTGTTAAGCTCATTCACCATGACCTTTCCACTATGGTGCATAACTGTGTCAGTGTTAAGCTCATTCATGACCTTTCCACTATGGTGTATACTGTAGTCTATCAGCAAGTTAAGCTCTATTCATGACCTTCCACTATGGTATACTGTCGTTCATCAGTGTTAAGCTCATTCAAGACCTTCCACTATGGTGTATACTGTCGTCTATCAGTGTTAAGCCTATTCAAGACCTTTCCACTATGGTGTATACTGTTAAGTCGACCTTCCACTATGGTGTATACTGTAGTTCATCAGTGTTAAGCTCATTCAAGACCTTTCCACTATGGTGTATACTGTTCGTCTATTCATGACCTTTCCACTATGGTGTATACTATTTCATGTTAAGCTCATTCATGACCTTTCCACTATGGTGTATACTGTCGTTCATCAGTGTTAAGCCCATTCATGACCTTTCCACTATGGTGCATACTGTAGTCTATCAGTGTTAAGCTCATTCATGACCTTTCCACTATGGTGTATACTGTCGTCTATCAGTGTTAAGCCTATTCAAGACCTTTCCACTATGGTGTATACTGTCGTTCATCAGTGTTAAGCTCATTCATGACCTTTCCACTATGGTGTATACTGTCGTCTATCGTGTTAAGCTCATTCATGACCTTTCACTATGGTGGTATACTGTCGTCTATCATCATTCATGACCTTTCCACTATGTTGCTATATTCAAGAAGCCTATTCATGACCTTTCCACTATGGTGTATACTGTCGTCTATCAGTGTTAAGCCTATTCAAGACCTTTTCCACTATGGTGTATACTGTCGTCTATCAGTGTTAAGCTATTCATGACCTTTCCACTATGGTGTATACTGTAGTCATCATCAGTGTTAAGCTCATTCAAGACCTTTCCACTATGGTGTATATACTGTAGTCTATCAGTGTTAAGCTTCCATTCAAGACCTTTCCACTATGGTGCATATAGTCTATCAGTGTTGTCTATTCAAGACCTTCATCCAAGTCTATGGTGACCTATACTGTATACTGTCGTTCATCAGTGTTAAGCCTATTCAAGACCTTTCCACTATGGTGTATACTGTAGTTCATCAGTGTTAAGCTCATTCAAGACCTTTCCACTATGGTGCATACTGTCGTTCTATCAGTGTTAAGCCTATTCATGACCTTTCCACTATGGTGTATATACTAGTCATCAGTGTTGCTTCCATTCAAGACCTTCCACTATGGTGTCGTCTATCAGTGAAGTCTTATTCAAGACCTTTCCACTATGGTTAAGCCCTATTCATGACCTTTCCACTATGGTATATAAGTTCATCAGTGTTAAGCTCCACTAAGACACCTTTCCACTATGGTGTATACTGTAGTCTATCAGTGTTAAGCCTATTCAAGACCTTTCCACTATGGTGTATATCAGTCTATCAGTGTTAACCTCTCCACTCACATGGTGTATACTGTCGTTCATTCACTATGACCTTTCCACTATGGTGTATATTGGTAGTCTATCAGTGTTAAGGTTTTCATTCAAGACCTTCCCACTATGGTGTATATGTAGTTCATATCAGTGTTAAGCCTATTATGACCTTTCCACTTATGGTGTATACTGTCGTTCATCAGTGTTAAGCCTCATTCATGACCTTTCCACTATGGTGTATACTGGTCGTTCATCAGTGTTAAGTCCATTCAAGACCTTTCCACTATGGTGTATACTGTCGTTCATCAGTGTTAAGCCTGGTCAAGACCTTTCCACTATGGTGTATACTGTCGTTCATCAGTGTTAAGCCTATTCAAGACCTTTCCACTATGGTGTATACTGTAGTCTATCAGTGTTAAGCTCATTCATGACCTTTTCCACTATGGTGCATAATAAATTGTTAAGTTATTCAAGACCTTTCCAGGGTGTTAAGCCATCATTTAAGCATTCAAGACCTTTCCACTATGGTGTATACTGTCGTCTATCAGTGTTAAGCCCATTCAAGACCCTTCCACTATGGTGTATACTGTCTATCAGTGTTAAGCTCATTCAAGACCTTTCCACTATGGTGTATACTGTCGTCTATCAGTGTTAAGCTCATTCAAGACCTTTCCACTATGGTGCATAGTTCATCAGTGTTAAGCTCTTCATGACCTTTCCACTATGGTGTTAAGCTCAGTTCAAGACCTTTCCCACTATGGTGTATACTGTCGTTCATCAGTGTTAAGCCTATTCATGACCTTTCCACTATGGTGTATATCTAAATGTTCATCAGTGTTAAGCCCATTCAAGACCTTTCCACTATGGTGCATACTGTCGTTCATCAGTGTTAAGCTTCATTCAAGACCTTCCACTATGGTGTATACTTGTCGTCTATCAGTGTTAAGCTCATTCAAGACCTTTCCACTATGGTGTATACTGTAGTCTATCAGTGTTAAGTCTATTCAAGACCTTCCACTATGGTGTATACTGTAGTTCATCAGTGTTAAGCTCATTCATGACCTTTCCATTATGGTGTATACTTGTCGTCTATCAGTGTTAAGCCTTATCATTCATGACCTTTCCACTATGGTGTATACTGTCGTCTATCAGTGTTAAGCTCATTCATGACCTTTCCACTATGGTGTATACTTCAAGTCTATCAGTGTTAAGCCCATTCAAGACCTTTCCACTATGGTGTATACTAGTTCATCAGTGTTAAGCTCCATTCATGACCTTTCCACTATGGTGTATACCAGTCTATCGTCGTATTCATGACCTCACTATGGTGTTATCATCGTCTATTTGCATTCATGACCTTTTCCACTATGGGTGTATACTGTCGTCTATCAGTGTTAAGCCCATTCAAGACCTTTCCACTATGGTGTATACTAGAAGTCTATCAGTGTTAAGCCTATTCAAGACCTTTCCACTATGGTGTATACTGTAGTCTATCAGTGTTAAGCTCATTCATGACCTTTCCACTATGGTGTATACTGTCCGTCTATCAGTGTTAAGCTCATTCAAGACCTTTCCACTATGGTGCATACTGTAGTCTATCAGTGTTGCATCAGTGTTCTATCAGTTAAGCTCATTCAAGACCTTTCCACTATGGTGCATACTGTAGTCTATCAGTGTTAAAAGCTCATTCAAGACCTTTCCACTATGGTGTATACTGTAGTCTATCAGTGTTAAGCTCATTCATGACCTTTCCACTATGGTGTATATGTAGTCTATCAGTGTTAAGCTCCATTCAACCTTTCCACTATGGTGTATATCTCTCAACTATTCATGACCTTTCCTGGTGTATACTGTAGTCTATCAGTGTTAAGCTCATTCATGACCTTTCCACTATGGTGTATACTGTATCAGTGTTAGCTCATTCAGTTTCCACTATGGTGTTAAGTCTATCATTCATGACCTTTCCACTATGGTGTATACTGTAGTCTATCAGTGTTAAGCTCATTCAAGACCTTTCCACTATGGTGTATACTGTAGTCTATCAGTGTTAAAGCTTATTCAAGACCTTTCCACTATGGTGTATACTGTCGTCTATCAGTGTTAAGCTCATTCAAGACCTTTCCACTATGGTGTATACTGTAGTCTATCAGTGTTAAGCTCATTCATGACCTTTCCACTATGGTGTATACTGTAGTCTATCAGTGTTAAGCTCATTCATGACCTTTCCACTATGGTGTATACTGTCGTCTATCAGTGTTAAGCTCATTCAAGACCTTTCCACTATGGTTTACTATGTAATTCATCAGTGTTAAGCCTCATTCAAGACCTTTCCACTATGGTGTATACTGTAGTCTATCAGTGTTAAGCTCATTCAAGACCTTTCCACTATGGTGTATACTGTCGTCTATCAGTGTTAAGCTCATTCAAGACCTTTCCACTATGGTGTATACTGTAGTCTATCAGTGTTAAGCTCATTCATGACCTTTCCACTATGGTGCATACTGTAGTCTATCAGTGTTAAGCTCATTCAAGACCTTTCCACTATGGTGCATACTGTAGTCTATCAGTGTTAAGCTCATTCATGACCTTTCCACTATGGTGCATACTGTAGTCTATCAGTGTTAAGCTCATTCATGACCTTTCCACTATGGTGTATACTGTCGTCTATCAGTGTTAAGCTCATTCAAGACCTTTCCACTATGGTGTATACTGTCGTCTATCAGTGTTAAGCTCATTCATGACCTTTCCACTATGGTAGTATACTGTCGTCTATCAGTGTTAAGCTCATTCAAGACCTTTCCACTATGGTGTATACTGTCGTCTATCAGTGTTAAGCTCATTCAAGACCTTTTCCACTATGGTGTATACTGTCGTCTATCAGTGTTAAGCTCATTCATGACCTTTCCACTATGGTGTATACTGTAGTCTATCAGTGTTAAGCTCATTCAAGACCTTTCCACTTGGTGTGTATACTGTAGTTCATCAGTGTTTAAGCTCATTCATGACCTTTCCACTATGGTGCATACTGTAGTCTATCAGTGTTAAGCCCATTCAAGACCTTTCCACTATGCATATACTGTGTCTATCAGTGTTAAGCTCATTCATGACCTTTCCACTATGGTGTATACTTCGTCTTCATCAGTGTTAAGCTCCATTCATGACCTTTCCACTATGGTGTATACTGTAAGTCTATCAGTAAGCTCATTCATGACCTTTCCACTATGGCATACTGTAGTCTATCATGTTAAGCTTCCATTCAAGACCTTTCCACTATGGTGCATACTGTAGTCTATCAGTGTTAAGCTCATTCATGACCTTTCCACTATGGTGTATACTAGTCTATCAGTGTTAAGTCTATTCATGACCTTTCCACTATGGTGTATATGCTGTATTATCAGTGTTAAGTCTATTCATGACCTTTTCCACTATGGTGTATACTGTCGTCTATCAGTGTTGCTCATTCATGACCTTTCCACTATGGTGTATATCTGTAGTCTATCAGTGTTAAGCTCATTCAAGACCTTTTCCACTATGGTATATACTGTTCATCAGTGTTAAGCTCCATTCATGACCATCATTCCACTATGGTATATCAGGGGTCTATCAGTGTTAAGCCTATTCATGACCTTTCCCACTATGGTGTATACTGTCGTCCTCAGTGTTAAGCTCATTCATGACCTTTCCACTATGGTGCATACTGTCGTCTATCAGTGTTAGCTCATTCAAGACCTTTCCACTATGGTGCATACTGTCGTCTATCAGTGTTAAGCTCATTCATGACCTTTTCCACTATGGTGCATACTGTAGTCTATCAGTGTTAAGCTCATTCATGACCTTTCCCTATGGTGTATACTGTCGTCTATCAGTGTTAAGCTCATTCAAGACCTTTCCACTATGGTGTATTGTGACCTTTCCACTATGGTTATACTGTAGTCTATCAGTGTTAAGCTCATTCATGACCTTCCACTATGGTGCATACTGTCGTCTATCAGTGTTAAGCTCATTCAAGACCTTTCCACTATGGTGCATACTGTAGTCTATCAGTGTTGTTCATTCAAGACCTTTCCACTATGGTGTATACTAGTCTATCAGTGTTAAGCTCATTCATGACCTTTCCACTATGGTGTATACTGTTCTATCAGTGTTAAGCTCATTCATGACCTTTCCACTATGGTGCAGCTACTATCTAATTAAGTCATTATCAGTGTCGTCTATCAGTGTCATTCAAGACCTTTTCCACTATGGTGCATACTGTAGTTCATCAGTGTTAAGCTCATTCATGACCTTTCCACTATGGGTGTATACTGTAGTCTATCAGTGTTAAGCTCATTCATGACCTTTTCCACTATGGTGTATACTGTGTCTATCAGTGTTAAGCTCATTCATGACCTTTCCACTATGGTATACTGTAGTCTATCAGTGTTAAGTATTCCAAGACCTTTCCACTATGGTGTATACTGTAGTCTATCAGTGTTAAGCTCATTCATGACCTTTCCACTATGGTGCATACTGTGTTCATCAGTGTTAAGTTCATTCATGACCTTTCCACTATGGTGTATACTGTCGTCTATCAGTGTTAAGCTCATTCAAGACCTTTCCACTATGGTGTATACTGTAGTCTATCAGTGTTAAGCTCGATTCATGACCTTTCCCCACTATGGTGTATACTGTAGTCTATCAGTGTTAAAATTCATTCATGACCTTTCACTATGGTGTATACTGTCGTCTATCAGTATTAAGCTCATGACCTTTCCACTATTACTGTATGTCTATCTTTCCATTCAAGACCTTTCCATATGGTGCATACTGTAGTCTATCAGTGTTAAGCTCCATTCATGACCTTTTTCCACTGGTGTATACTGTAGTCTATCAGTGTTAAGCTCATTCAAGACCTTTCCACTATGGTGCATACTGTAGTCTATCAGTGTTAAGCTCATTCAAGACCTTTCCACTATAGTGTATACTGTCGTCTATCAGTGTTTAGCCTATTCAAGACCTTTCCACTATGGTGTATACTGTAGTCTATCAGTGTTAAGCTCATTCAAGACCTTTCCACTATGGTGTATGCTGTAGTCTCTATCAGTGTTAAGCTCTATTCATGACCTTTTCCACTATGGTGCATACTGTCGTCTATCAGTGTTAAGCATTCATGACCTTTCCACTATATGGTGTATACTGTAGTCTATCAGTGTTAAGCCCATTCAAGACCTTTCCACTATGGTGTATATTGTAGTCTATCAGTGTTAAGCTCATTCAGACCCCTTTCCACTATGGTGCATACTGCAGTCTATAATTGTTAGCATTCAAGACTCTCTATGGTGATACTGTAGTATCAGTGTTAAGCTCATTCATGACCTTTCCACTATGGTGTATACTGTAGTCTATCAGTGTTGCTCATTTCAAGACCTTTCCACTATGGTTGCATACTGCAGTTCATCAGTGTTAAGCTCATTCATGACCTTTCCACTATGGTGTGTATACTTCTAGTTCATCAGTGTTGCTATCAAGTGGTGTATATCAGTCTATCAGTGTTGTCATTCAAGACCTTTCCCACTATGGTGTATACTGTCGTCTATACTATTCAAGACCTTCCACTATGGTCTACCAAGTTCAGTGTTAAGCTGTTCATGACCTTTCCACTATGGTGCATACTGCAGTCTATCAGTAAGCAGCTCATTCATGACCTTTCCCACTGGGGTGTATACTTGTAGTTCATCAGTGTTAAGTCTCTTCATCCACTATGGTGTTAAGTTCTCATTCATTCAGACCTTTCCACTATGGTGTATACTGTAGTCTATCAGTGTTAAGCTCATTCAAGACCTTTCCACTATGGTGTATACTGTAGTCTATCAGTGTTAGCTCATTCAAGACCTTTCCACTATGGTGTATACTGCAGTCTATCAGTGTTAAGCCTATTCATGACCTTTCCACTATGGTGTATACTGTAGTCTATCAGTGTTAAGCTCATTCAAGACCTTTCCACTATGGTGCATACTTTGCAGTCTATCAGTGTTAAGCTCATTTCATGACCTTTCCCACTATGGTGCATACTGTAGTCTATCAGTGTTAAGCTCATTCATGACCTTTCCACTATGGTGTATACTGTGTTCTATCAGTGTTAAGCTCATTCAAGGACCTTTCCACTATGGTGGTATACTGTCGTCTATCAATTGTTAAGCTCATTTGACCCTTTCCACTATGGTGTATACTGTAGTCTATCAGTGTTAAGCTCATTCAAGCACTATCAGTTCATTCGCACCTTTCCCACTATGAACCACCAATCTATCAGTGTTATTTCAAGTTGTACCACTTGTATACTGTAGTTCATCAGTGTTAAGCTCATTCATGCCTTTTCCACTATGGTGTATACTGTAGTTCTATCAGTATTAGCTCATTCATGACCTTTCCACTATAATGTATACTGTAGTCTATCAGTGTTAAGCTCATTTGTGACCTTCCACTATGGTGCATACTGTAGTCTATCAGTGTTAAGCTCATTCCATGACCTTTCCACTATGGTGTATACTGCAGTCTATCAGTGTTAAGCTCATTCAAGACCTTTCCCATTATGGTGTGTATACTGTCCGTCTATCAGTGTTAAGCTCATTCATGACCTTTTCCACTATGGTGTATACTGTAGTATCAGTGTTAGCTCATTTCAAGACCTTTCCACTATGGTGCATACTGCAGTCTATCAGTGTTAAGCTTTCAAGACCTTTCCACTATGGTGTATACTGTAGTCTATCAGTGTTAAGCTCATTCATGACCTTTCCAGCTGATGTGTGTATACTGTAGTCTATGGTGTTAAGCTCATTCATGACCTTTCCCACTATGGTGTATACTGTAGTCTCTCTATCAGTGTTAGCTCATTCATGACCTTTCCACTATGGTGTATATCTGTGTGTCAGTGTTAAGCCTTATTCATGACCTTTCACTATAGTATATATGCTCGTAGTCTATCAGTGTTAAGCTCATTCAAGACCTTTCCCACTATGTTATGCATACTCTGCCATCAGTGTTAAGCTCATTCAAGACCTTTCCACTATGGTGTATACTGTCTATCAGTGTTAAGCTCATTCATGACCTTTCCCTATGGTGTATACTGTAGTCTATCAGTGTTAAGCTCATTCATGACCTTTCCACTATGGTGTATACTGTCGTCTATCAGTGTAAGCTCATTCATGACCTTCCTATAGTGCATATGGTCTATAGTGTTAGCTCGGGATTCATGGTGTATACTGTGTTAAGCTCATTTCTTGACCTTTTCCACTACTGGTGTATACTGTAATTATCAGTGTAAGTTCATTCAAGACCTTTCCACTATGGTGCATACTGCAGTCTATCAGTGTTAAGTCTCATTCAAGACCTTTCCACTATGGTGCATACTGCAGTCTATCAGTGTTAAGCCTCATCAAGACCTTTCCACTATGGTGTATACTGTCGTCCCTATCAGTGTTAAGCTCATTCAAGACCTTTCCACTATGGTGTATACTGTCGTCTATCAGTGTTAAGCTCATTCAAGACCTTTCCACTATGGTGTATACTGTCGTCTATCAGTGTTAAGCATTCAGACCTTTCCACTATGGTGTATACTGTCGTCTATCAGTGTTAAGCTCATTCAAGACCTTTCCACTATGGTGTATACTGTCGTCTATCAGTGTTAAGCTCATTCAAGACCTTTCCACTATGGTGTATACTGTCGTCTATCAGTGTTAAGCTCATTCAAGACCTTTCCACTATGGTGTATACTGTCGTCTATCAGTGTTAAGCTCATTCAAGACCTTTCCACTATGGTGTATACTGTCGTCTATCAGTGTTAAGCTCATTCAAGACCTTTCCACTATGGTGTATACTGTCGTCTATCAGTGTTAAGCTCATTCATGACCTTTCCACTATGGTGTATACTGTAGTCTATCAGTGTTAAGCTCATTCAAGACCTTTCCACTATGGTGCATACTGTCGTCTATCAGTGTTAAGCTCATTCATGACCTTTCCACTATGGTGTATACTGTCGTCTATCAGTGTTAAGCTCATTCATGACCTTTCCACTATGGTGTATACTGTCGTCATTCAATCAGTGTTAAGCTCATTCATGACCTTTTCCACTATGGTGTATACTGTAGTCTATCAGTGTTAAGCTCATTCAAGTCGTCTATCAGTGTTAAGCTCATTCAAGACCTTTCCACTATGGTGTATACTGTCGTCTATCAGTGTTAAGCTCATTCATGACCTTTCCACTATGGTGTATACTGTCGTCTATCAGTGTTAAGCTCATTCAAGACCTTTCCACTATGGTGTATACTGTCGTCTATCAGTGTTAAGCTCATTCAAGACCTTTCCACTATGGTGTATACTGTCGTCTATCAGTGTTAAGCTCATTCAAGACCTTTCCACTATGGTGTATACTGTCGTCTATCAGTGTTAAGCTCATTCATGACCTTTCCACTATGGTGTATACTGTCGTCTATCAGTGTTAAGCTCATTCAAGACCTTTCCACTATGGTGTATACTGTCGTCTATCAGTGTTAAGCTCATTCAAGACCTTTCCACTATGGTGTATACTGTCCGTCTATCAGTGTTAAGCTCATTCAAGACCTTTCCACTATGGTGTATACTGTCGTCTATCAGTGTTAAGCTCATTCAAGACCTTTCCACTATGGTGTATACTGTCGTCTATCAGTGTTAAGCTCATTCATGACCTTTCCACTATGGTGTATACTGTCGTCTATCAGTGTTAAGCTCATTCATGACCTTTCCACTATGGTGCATACTGTAGTCTATCAGTGTTAAGCTCATTCAAGACCTTTCCACTATGGTGTATACTGTAGTCTATCAGTGTTAAGCTCATTCAAGACCTTTCCACTATGGTGTATACTGTCGTCTATCAGTGTTAAGCTCATTCAAGACCTTTCCACTATGGTGTATACTGTCGTCTATCAGTGTTAATTCAAACCTTTCATTCAAGACCTTTCCACTATGGTGTATACTGTCGTCTATCAGTGTTAAGCTCATTCAAGACCTTTCCACTATGGTGTATACTGTCGTCTATCAGTGTTAAGCTCATTCAAGACCTTTTCACTATGGTGTATACTGTCGTCTATCAGTGTTAAGCTCATTCATGACCTTTCCACTATGGTGTATACTGTCGTCTATCAGTGTTAAGCTCATTCAAGACCTTTCCACTATGGTGTATACTGTCGTCTATCAGTGTTAAGCTCATTCAAGACCTTTCCACTATGGTGTATACTGTCGTCTATCAGTGTTAAGCTCATTCAAGACCTTTCCACTATGGTGTATACTGTCGTCTATCAGTGTTAAGCTCATTCATGACCTTTCCACTATGGTGTATACTGTCCGTCTATCAGTGTTAAGCTCATTCAAGACCTTTCCACTATGGTGTATACTGTCGTCTATCAGTGTTAAGCTCATTCAAGACCTTTCCACTATGGTGTATACTGTCGTCTATCAGTGTTAGCTTCATTCAAGACCTTTCCACTATGGTGTATACTGTCGTCTATCAGTGTTAAGCTCATTCAAGACCTTTCCACTATGGTGCATACTGTAGTCTATCAGTGTTAAGCTCATTCAAGACCTTTCCACTATGGTGTATACTGTCGTCTATCAGTGTTAAGCTTTCATTCAAGACCTTTCCACTATGGTGTATACTGTCGTCTATCAGTGTTAAGCTCATTCAAGACCCTTTCCACTATGGTGTATACTGTCGTCTATCAGTGTTAAGCTCATTCAAGACCTTTCCACTATGGTGTATACTGTCGTCTATCAGTGTTAAGCTCATTCAAGACCTTTCCACTATGGTGTATACTGTCGTCTATCAGTGTTAAGCTCATTCATGACCTTTCCACTATGGTGCATACTGTCGTCTATCAGTGTTAAGCTCATTCAAGACCTTTCCACTATGGTGTATACTGCTTAGTCTATCAGTGTTAAGCTCGATATGACCTTTCTCCACTATGGTGTATACAGCAGTCTATCAGTGTTAAGCTCATTCATGACCTTTCCACTATGGTGTATACTGTAGTCCTATCAGTGTTAAGCTCATTCAAGACCTTTCCACTATGGTGTATACTGTCGTCTATCAGTGTTGCTCATTCAAGACCTTTCCAATATGGTGCATACTGTCGATCTATCAGTGTTAAGCTCATTCAGACCTCCACTATGTTATACTGTAGTCTATCGTTATTAAGCATGACCTTTCCACTATGGTGCATAATTGTCGTCTATCAGTGTTAAGCTCATTCATGACCTTTCCATATGGTGTATGCCTTAGTCTAATCAGTTATTAAGCTCATTCAAGACCTTTCCACTATGGTGTATATGTCGTCTCTATCAGTGTTAAGCTCATTCAAGACCTTTCCACTATGGTGTATACTGTCGTCTATCAGTTCATTCAGTGTTAAGCTCATTCAAGACCCAGCCCTTTCCACTATGGTGTATACTGTAGTTCATCAGTGTTAAGCTCATTCAAGACCTTTCACTATGGTGTATGGTGCATATCAGTGTTAAGCTCATTCGACCTTTCCAGGTGCATACTGTAGTCCATGGTGTTGGCTCCATTCATGACCTTTCCAATTATGGTGTATTGTCGTCTTCTATCAGTGTTAAGCTCATTCATGACCTTTCCAATATCAGTGTTAAGCTCATTCAAGACCTTTCCACTATGGTGCATGTTCATCAGTGTTAAGCTCATTCATGACCTTTCCCACTATATGGTGTATACTGTAGTCTCTATCAGTGTTAAGCTCATTTCAAGACCTTTCCACTATGGTATACTGTAGTCTCATCAGTGTTAAGCAAAGACCTTTCCACTATGGTGTATACTGTCGTCTATCAGTGTTAAGCCCATTCAAGACCTTTCCCACTATATGGTGTGTATACTGTAGTCTATCAGTGTTAAGCTCATTCATGACCCTTTCCAATATAGTGCATACTGTAGTCTATCAGTGTTAAAGCCATTTTCCAAGACCTTCCCTTTCCACTATGGCGTATACTAGTCTATCAGTGTTAGCTCATTCAAGACCTTTCCACTATGGTGTATATGTAGTCTATCAGTGTTAAGCCATTCAAGACCTTTCCACTATAGTGTATAATTGTCATCTATCAGTGTTAAGCTCATTCAATAGACCTTTCCACTATGGTGTATATATGGTGCATGTAGTCTATCAGTGTTAAGCTCATTCATGACCTTTCCACTATGGTGCATACTTTGTAGTCTATCAGTGTTAAAGCTCATTCATTCAAGACCTGTTCTATCAGTGTTAAGCTCATTCATGACCTTTCCCACTATAATTGTATACTGTAGTCTATCAGTGTTAAAGCCTATTCATGACCTTTCCACTATGGTGCATATGTAGTCTATCAGTGTTAAGCTCATTCATGACCTTTCCACTATGGTGCATACTGTAGTCTATCAGTGTTAAGCCTATTCAAGACCTTTCCACTATGGTGCATACTGTAGTCTATAATTGTTAGCTCATTCAAGACCCCTTTCCACTATGGTGTATACATGTCTATCAGTCTCATTCAGTGTTGTCTAAATCCTATCAGTGTTAAACTCATTCAAGACCTTTTCCACTATGGTGCATACTGTAGTCTATCCAGTGTTAAGCTCATTCTTGTGCTTTCCAATGATACTGTAGTCTATCAGTCCACTATGGTGTATACTGTAGTCTATTCAGTTTCACCGTTGGAGCCCATTCATTCAAGACCTTCCACTCATGGTGTATACTGTCCGTCTATCATGTTAAGCTCATTCATGACCTTTCACTATGGTGTATACTACAACAGTTCATCAGTGTTAAGCTCATTCATGACCTTTCCACTATAATTGTGGTGCATATCAGTGTTAAGTTCATCAGTGTTAAAGCCTATCAAGACCTTTCCCACTATGGTGTATACTGTAGTCTATCAGTGTTAAGCTCATTCAAGACCTTTCCACTATGGTGTATACTGTCGTCTATCAGTGTTAAGCTCATTCAAGACCTTTCCACTATGGTGCATACTGTCGTCTATCAGTGTTAAGCTCATTCAAGACCTTTCCAGTGTTAAAAACTTATGGTTTCCCCTATGCATATCAGTCTATCAGTGTTAAGCTCATTCATGACCTTTCCACTATGGTGCTCATTCATGACCATTCTTGACCTTTCCACTATGGTGCATATGTAGTCTTACTCAGTGTTAAGTCTCATTCATGACCTTTCCACTATGGTGTATACTGTCGTCTATCAGTGTTAAGCTCATTCAAGACCTTTCCACTATGGTGTGCATACTGTCGTCTATCAGTGTTAAGCTAGACCTTTCCATTCTGTGAAGTGTTACCTTTCCCACTATGGTGCATACTGTAGTCTATCAGTGTTAAGCTCATTTCAAGACCTTCTGAACTATGGTGTATACTGTCGTCCTCAGTGTTAAGCTCATCAGTGTATATAGCTGTCGTTCAGTGTTAAAGCTTTCAAGGTACCCACTATAGTGTATACTGTCGTCTATCAGTGTTAAGCTCATTTCCAAGACCTTTACTATAATTGTATCCACTATGTGTTAAGCTGTTCTTGATTTCCACTGTGTCCGTCTATCAGTGTTAAGCCTATTCAAGACCTTTCCACTATGGTGTATTGTAGTCTATCAGTGTTAAGCTCATTCAAGACCTTTCCACTGCGGTGCATTGCAGTCTATCAGTGTTAAGCTCATTCATGACCTTTCCACTATGGTGCATACTGCAGTCTATCAGTGTTAAGCTCATTCAACACCTTTCCACTATGGTGTATACTGTCCAAATCTATCATTGTTAAGCTCATTCAAGACCTTTCCACTATGGTGCATACTGTAGTCTATCAGTGTTAAAAACATTCAAGACCTTTCCACTATATATGGTGTATACTGCAGTCTATCAGTGTTAAGCTCATTCATGACCTTTCCACTATATGGCATACTGCAGTCTATCAGTGTTAAGCTCATTCAAGACCTTTCCACTATGGTGTATGTGTAGTCTATCAGTGTTAAGCTCATTCAAGACCTTTCCACTATGGTGCATACTGTAGTCTATCAGTGTTAAGCTCATTCATTCAAGACCTTTCCACAATGGTGTATACTGCAGTCTATCAGTGTTAAGCTCATTCATGACCTTTCCACTATGGTGCATACTGTCGTCTATCAGTGTTAAGCATTCATTCATGACCTTTCCAGTGTTAAGCTTATGGTGCATACTGCAGTCTATCAGTGTTAAGCTCATTCAAGACCTTTCCACTATGGTGCATACTGTCGTCTATCAGTGTTAAACCTCATTCAAGTGTTAAGCCTTCATCCACTATGGTGTATACTGTAAGTCTATCAGTGTTAAAAGCTCATTCAAGACCTTTCCACTATGGTGCATACTGTGTCTTCATCAGTGTTAAAACTCATTCAAGACCTTTCCACTATGGTGTATACTGTCGTCTATCAGTGTTAAGCTCATTCAAGACCTTTCCACTCATTCAAGACCTTTCACTATGGTGTATACTGTAGTCTATCAGTGTTAAGCTCATTCAAGACCTTTCCACTATGGTGTATACTGCAGTCTATCAGTGTTAAGCTCATTCATGACCTTTCCACTATGGTGCATACTGCAGTCTATCAGTGTTAAGCTCATTCAACACCTTTCCACTATGGTGTATACTGTAGTCTATCAGTGTTAAGCTCATTCAAGACCTTTCCACTATGGTGTATACTGTAGTTATCAGTGTTAGCTCATTCATGACCTTTCCACTATGGTGCATACTGTCGTCTATCAGTGTTAAGCTCATTCAAGACCTTTCCACTTTATGGTGCATACTGTCGTCTATCAGTGTTAAGCTCATTCATGACCTTTCCACTATGGTTGTATACTGTCTCGTCTATCAGTGTTAAGCTCATTCAAGACCTTTCCACTATGGTGTATACTGTAGTCTATCAGTGTTAAGCTCATTCATATGACCTTTCCTCATTCACCTTTCCACTATGGTGCATATACTGTCGTCTATCAGGTTAGCTCATTCAAGACCTTTCCACTATGGTGCATCTGTGTTAGTCTATCAGTGTTAACTGTCGTCTATTCATTCGACCTTTCCACTATGGTGTATACTGTGAGTCTATCAGTGTTAAGCTCATTCAAGACCTTTCCCACTATGGTGTATACTGCAGTCTATCAGTGTTAAGCTCATTCAAGACCTTTCCACTATGGTGCATACTGTAGTCTATCAGTGTTAAGCTCATTCAAGACCTTTCCACTATGGTATACTGTAGTCTATCAGTGTTAGCTCATTCAAGACCTTTCCTATGGTGTATACTGTAGTCTATCAGTGTTAAGTCTCATTCAAGACCTTTCCACTATGGTGTATACTGCAGTTATCCACTATAGTGTCGTAAGCTCATTCAAGACCTTTTCCACTATGGTGCATACTGTCGTCTATCAGTGTTAAGCTCATTCAAGACCTTTCCACTATGGTGTATACTGTAGTCTATCAGTGTTAAGCTCATTCAAGACCTTTCCACTATGGTATATACTGTATTCTATCAGTGTTAAGCCCATTTCAACACCTTTCCACTATGGTGCTCATTTCAAAGACTTTCCACACTTATCAGTGTCTATAATTATTAAGCTCATTCAAGACCTTTCCACTATGGTGTATACTGTCTTTAAACATGACCTTTCCACTATGGTGTATATCAGTGTTAGCTGTAAGACCTTTCTCCACTATGGTGTATACTGTCGTCTATCAGTGTTAAGCTCATTCAAGACCTTTCCACTATGGTGTATACTGTGTCGTCTATCAGTGTTAAGCTCATTCAAGACCTTTCCACTATGGTGTATACTGTCCGTCTATCAGTGTTAAGCTCATTCAGACCTTTCCCACTATGGTGTATACTGTCGTCTATCAGTGTTAAGCTCATTCAAGACCTTTCCACTATGGTGTATACTGTCGTCTATCAGTGTTAAGCTCATTCATGACCTTTCCGCTAATTATACTGTCTATCACTGTTAAGTCATCAGTGTTAAGCTCATTCATGACCTTTCCACTATGGTGCATACTGTCGTCTATCAGTGTTAAGCTCATTCAAGACCTTTCCACTATGGTGTATACTGTCGTCTATCAGTGTTAAGCTCATTCATGACCTTTCCACTATGGTGCATACTGTAGTCTATCAGTGTTAAGCTCATTCAAGACCTTTCCACTATGGTGTATACTGTCGTCTATCAGTTAAGCTCATTCAAGACCTTTCCACTATGGTGTATACTGTAGTCTATCAGTGTTAAAGCTCATTCAACACCTTTCCACTATGGTTGCATACTGTAATTATCAGTGTTAAGCTCATTCAAGACCTTTCCACTATGGTGTATACTGTCGTCTAGTCTATCCTTTTCCACTATAACATACGTCTTATCGTTGTTAGCTCATTCAACACCTTTCCACTATGGTGTACCATAATCTATCAAGTTTATCCAAGTTTCCACTATGGTTATAGCTCATTCAACACCTTTTCCACTATGGTGCATACTGTAGTCTATCAGTCTTAAGCTCATTCCAAGACCTTTCCACTATGGTGTATACTGTTCTATCAGTGTTAAGCTCATTCAAGACCTTTCCACTATGGTGTATACTGTAGTCTATCAGTGTTAAGTCTCATTCAACATTCCTTTCCACTATGGTGTACTGTCGTCTATGTAGTTTATCAGTGTTAAGCTCATTCAACAGACCTTTCCACTATGGTGTCTATCAGTGTTAAGCTCATTCATGACCTTTCCCACTATGTATACTGTCTCTATCAGTGTTAAGCTCATTTCATGACCTTTCCATCTATGGTGCATATGCTGGGAAGTTCTTATCAGTGTTAAGCTCATTCAAGACCTTTCCACTATGGTGTATACTGTCGTCTATCAGTGTTAAGCTCATTCAAGACCTTTCCACTATCAGTGTTAAAATAGACTTTCCTGTCGTCTATCAGTGTTAGCTCATTCAAGACCTTTCCCACTATGGTGGCATACTGTAGTTTATCAGTGTTAAGCTCATTCAAGACCTTTCCAATATGGTGTATGCATACTGTAGTTTATCGTCTAGTGTTAAGCTCATTTCAAGACCTTTCCACTATGGTGCATACTGTAGTTTATCAGTGTTAGACCTTTCCACTATGAATTGTGTCTTATCCAAATCAAGACCTTTCCAATTTCCACTATGGTGCATACTGTAGTCTATCAGTCTTAAGCTCATTCAACCTTTCCACTATGGTTAAGTCATTCACTTTCCTGTTCTATCAGTCGTTAAGCTCATTCAACACCTTTCCACTATGGTGTATACTGTCGTCTATCAGTGTTAAGCCTTTTCCATTCATCAGTGTTGTCACCTTTCCACTATGGTGTATACTGTAGTTTATCAGTGTTAAGCTCATTCATGACCCTTTCCACTATGGTGTATACTGTAGTTTATCAGTGTTAAGCTCATTCAAGACCTTTCCACTATGGTGTATACTGTCGTTTATCAGTGTTAAACTCATTCTTGACCTTTCCACTATGGTGTGCTGCTGTAGTCTATCAGTGTTAAAAGCTCATTCATGACCTTTCCACTATGGTGTATACTGTAGTCTATCAGTCTTAAGCTCATTCAAGACCTTTCCACTATGGTGTATACTGTAGTCTATCAGTGTTAAGCTCATTCAACACCTTTCCACTATGGTGCATACTGTAGTCTATCAGTGTTAAGCTCATTCATGACCTTTCCACTATGGTGCATACTGTAGTTTATCAGTGTTAAGCTCATTCATGACCTTTCCACTATGGTGTATACTGTAGTCTATCAGTCTTAAGCTCATTCAGACCTTTCCACTATGGTGTATACTGTAGTCTATCAGTCTTAATCAGTGTTAGCTCATTCAAGACCTTTCCACTATGGTGTATACTGTCGTCTATCAGTGTTAAGCTCATTCATGACCTTTCCACTATGGTAGCATACTGTTAAGCTCATTTCAAGACCTTTCTATCAGTGTTAAGCTCATTCATGACCTTTCCACTATGGTGTATACTGTCGTCTAGTCCATTCATCAGTTTTAAGCTCATTCATTCAAGACCTTTCCACTATGGTGTATACTGTAGTCTATCAGTGTTAAACTCATTCAAGACCTTTCCACTATGGTGCATACTGTAGTCATTCATCAGTGTTAAGCTCATTCAACACCTTTCCACTATGGTTGCATACTGTCGTTTATCAGTGTTAAGCTCATTCAAGACCTTTCCACTATGGTGTATACTGTCGTCTATCAGTGTTAAGCTCATTCAAGACCTTTCCACTATGGTGTATACTGTCGTCTATCAGTGTTAAGCTCATTCATGACCTTTTCCACTATGGTGCATACTGTCGTCTATCAGTGTTAAGCTCATTCAAGACCTTTCCACTATGGTGTATACTGTCGTCTATCAGTGTTAAGCTCATTCACTATGACCTTTCCAGTGTTAAGCTCATGGTGTATATAAGTGTAGTCTATCAGTGTTAAGCTCATTCAAGACCTTTCCACTATGGTGTATACTGTCGTCTATCAGTGTTAAGCTTATTCATGGCCTTTTCCACTATATGGTGTATACTGTTCTATCAGTGTTAAATTTATTGCACGTGGTGTATGAGAATCGTTCTTTCACCCCAAATAATTTCCAATTACTTATGCAAATATTAATTCACCCCGAAGATCATTCAAATTTTAAATCAAAGTTTGTTTTTTATTAAATTTTATCACTCTTTTGAAATTATAAAGACCTTTCCATCAAAATTTATTTTAGTTGCCTCGCAAAACAAATCCAAAAAAGATGGAAATTTCCAAAAATCAGGGGACTATACGTTTCGTCTATCAGTGATAATAATCATTCAAGGTCCTTACAGGAAAAGGTTTTACAATTTAAAAAAAAAAAACGAAAAAAACATTTGTTTTACCTTTCATGGTATGCGTGAATATATACCCACACTTAGAAATAAGCTCCCCAATTGCCAATATTTTTATGCGATCGCAAACTGTAAAACGGAAGGGATTCCCTCTGAGAAATTTTCCCTTAATTTGGTAGTCTATCAATTCTTTTTATTTTGTGATAAATTAATATTGTGGGTGCAGGTAGTGCTAGAAATGATCCAGAGAATCTTTTGTCGATATGGTGCACGTTTCATTCTTTGCTATAAAACTGTGATTCATTCGCGTAGTCTGATGAGTGAAAGTTCTTGACCTTTTATTTTTAACTTCCGGCTAACAAACTGGATGTTATGGATACAACTATAAAGGAGAGAGTGTTTCCTCATAGAATTCATGCTGCTCTAATAGCAGAGATCGGTCCGCTTGCTTTTATAATTGTTTTGTTTTTGTTTTTTTTATTTGTTTTTTGTTTGTTTTTGTGTTTTTTTGTCTCGGTGGATCGATCTTTTTGTAACATGTTAGTGTTAGCATGTTATTGGAATGCCATGTCATCCCTAATCTCGATTTAGACCCAGGGTGGGAGAGCCGGTAGAAAATGTCGTAACACTCCTTCGGTTGTAAAATAATTTCTTTGAATCAGACGACCATGTCAATAGATTTCATGATAACCATCCTGATTGGTTAGCAAAGATTTTCACACATAGGAGTGTCTTGGATATGGTTCAGTGTTCCAGTTACATTAACCGAGTTTTAGTCACAAGAGTCGACTTAAGACACGTAGGTTGTTTAAGTTTTCAAGCTCATTCAGGTTTCACTATGGTAGTCCTCTTCAGAGTTAAGTCTTATTCAGATCAACGGATAAGTCTAATGTAGTCTATGGTTAAGAGATTCAGACCTTTCCAGTGGATGATTGAAGGTTAAAACGCTTTCCATATCTCTCTCTACATTGTTAAGATAGTGGAAATTCTCTATCAGTCTTTCTCTTCAAGGAGCAGCTAACTCTCTGTCTCTATCAGTCTCTCTCTCCACCTTTCCACTCTCTCTCATACACTCTATCAATTATTAAAGCATTCTGACTATTGCTTTCCACTATATGCTCTCTCCACACACACATTCTCTCACACACACCCCACACACTCTCTCTCTCCTGTTCGCCCTCTCTCTTTCTCTCTCTCTGGTCTCTCTCTCTCTCTCTCTCTGTTAAGCTCACACACACACACACACACTCTCTCTCTCTCGTTCGCCCTCTCTTTCCACTCTCTCTCTCACACACTATCAGTGTTACTCTCTCTCACACACACACACTTTAAGATCTCTCTCACACACACACACAGCTCATTCTCTCTCGTTCGCCCGCCCCTATCTCTCTCTTCAAAGTTTCCACTATCTCTCTCTCTCAGTGTTAAGCTCATTCTCTCTTTTCTCTGTGGTGCATACTGCAGTCCTTTCAGGACATAAGCGATCATCGCTCTCCATACTGCAATTTCCTGTTTTCCAGAGCTTTCGATAAATTTTGTCTTTTGGTTATTTCATTCAAGACTTAAACTATGTTACGCCATCCATTTACTCAACCTTTCTAAGTATGTTATCACGTTAAGTTCATTCTGTTATATGTTGTTTGTAGTCTGTCCTCTTGCCTTCAATCTGCCCTATGGTGCATGTAGTCTATCAGTGTTACATTCAAGACCTTTCCACTTCTTCGCATTATGTCCTACAAATTTCAAACTAACCTTTCCACTTCTTGATGTTGCAGTCTTTTTAAGTTTTCCTTTTGTATACTTCCGTATTTTCATTTGAAAAATTCCTCTTTATCTCATGTTAAGACCTCCATGGTATTGTAATTTATTTTTTAAATTTTTATTTCTTATTTTATTTTATATTTTATTTTGTATTTTTATATTTATATTTTATTTTGTATTTTTTTATTTTATTTTTATGTTTTTTTATTAATTTTTTTTATTTTTATTTTAAATTTTTAATTTTATTTTGTTTTTTGCAGTCTTTGTTCTAGTTTTAGTTTTTACGTTTTTTTTTTTCATAATTTTTTTGTCATCAGTTTAAATTTTTGACCTTTTTTTATTTTAATTTTTTTTTCTTAAATTTTCTTCCATCTTTGTTAGATCTTCCGTAATTGGTTTTTCTATCAGTGTGATTTTTCAATTATATCCGTTTTTATCGTTTTACCCATTTCGGTGTTATATAATCGTTAACTATCAAAAAAATTTTAATAGAGTGTTTGATCTCAAATTGTGAACAAAACGTGTCCTTGAGCATTTATCTATCATACATTCCCATATTGCTTATCTATCTGAAGCTAATTTAAACATATAGAGAGAAGAAGAAAAGTGAAATAAAACGGCTTTTTCAGTTTAAGCAGTTATTTCTTTTGTATGGCTCTTTTGTTTAATGTTATGAAATCCAAACGATAAACGATTCACCATTTTTACTGCAGTCATGTATCGGCATTCAGATACTCCCTTTAAATTCGTCTCGTATATTAAAGAAATTTGTGCATTTCTTAATGGAAATTCTATTTCAAATGGTGAATATTATTGGATTATTTTAATCGATTAGATTTCTGTTAAAAATGACCTTTACAGTAAAGATTTCATTCACATATATAATTTGTTAAATATCAGTGTTAAGATACCTTTAAAAAAAAAAAAAAAAAAAAATTAAATTACATATTTAAATGGCTTCGTAAAATTATGGTGTAAAGAACAATTTTTTGGATCACCTTTCAGGCAATGGTGTTACATCATATTAGTCTATTTTTTTCCAATTCAATGTCGTCTATTGGCTCCAACTTGAAAAAATTGTTGAAATCTTTATGCCATTTCCATAATTTCTATTTCAAGGTCCTTAACTTTTGACAAATATCTTCAAAGATCATTGATTAAGGATTTATCAATATATAGGCACCGTTTTGTTTGTATTTAATAACAATATCTGGAATAAAAAAACCTTGAATTGTTCTGTCAGTGTGTATTTATATCCCATATATCTAATATATATATATATATATATATAAATTTCTTTTCATTAGTAATCTGTTTATGAAAAAAAGAATTTCGTTGGTTTTTAATCAGTTAGAAACTCAAGAAAAAACCTTTGGGTATTGTTTCATTTGGTTTTACTATGGTGCGTATAATAACTTTTCATTTCATTTTTTCTTTTTGAAAAAAAAAATTTAGTTATTTAACATTAAAAAATACATCTCTGTTTTTAATAATAAATTTATTTAAATAAAATGCATATAATATATCTTTTCTTTAAGTATGTTGTATAAATCAGTTGGAAAAAGGACGCGAGAACTTCTTTCCACTATGTAAATGTCGATCAAATATTAAAATAAGTCAAAATATATTTCAGATAGGTATTTCATGTTTATTATGGATGAGTCTATATTTACGATATGAAACTCAATTGAATAAGATTATTTGCAAAATTAACTATTGTCTGCATCTTTGTCGACTATATTTATGCCAACCCCACTGAAAGCATTAGTGTAAATACATTCAGAATAGGTGTTTGGAATGTCGAACTGAGAAATTATTTCACTGGAAAATTACCCACTATGGTGATGTATTTATAAAAGACATGAACCTTTTAATGGATGTCAGTTATCAGTTATCTCCTTTTTTTAAATGAAAGTGTTAGCTTTCTCCACTATAGAACTTAATGGTTACAGTGGATAAAATAAAAGAGATTTCAAAATACATGACCCAAAAGGTGTCTAAAAGTCAATATATTAAAAATAGACGAGGACAATGTTCCGAATAATAAAAATATGATTTCGATTCAGTTTTTTTTTCAAAATATGTATCAAGACAATTATCATCATAGGAAAATTACAGGAGTAAGATAAAACTTTATTTACAAAAAATTTTTTTTGGAAATCTTTTTCGTTTGATAAATTTGGCATAGAAAAAATTTTAAATCAAAATTTCTTTGACTTACTCCTTCAACACTTATTCACGTTTTTCTGAGATGGTCCTTAAAATTTAAAAGGAAGAAGTTTTACTCTTTCCGACCATTTGACATGGAAAAAACAATCGTTTAACGCGATTTTCGACATTTTCACTTTCCAATTTTATTTTGTTAGATTTTTAATTATGAAATGAAAAATTTTTGTCGACTATATTTTTTAAAACGATTCATCAAACTTATTTTTAAAATAAATGGATATATTAAACCTCAAATTAAACAAGGCACAATTTTTGATCTAATATTTCTTTCTTATAATTATGTTTCGATCAAGGAGATTAAATAATAAAGTCTTTGAATCATATTTTTTTTTGAGGAATTGTAATTCTACAGGACCTGATTAAATTTTTCGATTCTGGAGGTTATACATAGAAAAAAAAATTGGTTTTAAATTGGATGATTCAAAGATTTGAAGTATTCCGCTGGAAAGTTTTCAGGTGACTGCAGGGATCTTTTTAGTCGTCAAACAGATAGTAACCCTAACATTTCTCCGGGAACAACCAGATGTGGAGACTTACAATTTAAAAGGGAAAATGTACACGTCATAACTGTTTAATAATGGAAAATCCCTTTGTTGATGTTTGATCTCCAGAAATCTCTAAAAAAATATTTTGGGCATAAAAAGGCGATAAAAGAGAAAGGTTTATTTGTCAATCGAAAACTTAACCAGCAAATAAAAAAAACCATGGAACAGAAAGGTCAAGTTTTTTGAAGTAGCTTACATTTTTCCGCTTCAGCAATGGATCATCATCAGTTTTGTCAGAAATTGAGGTCTGGATCCCCTTTTGCAACTGATTTAAAACATGGAAGCCCTCATTAAAGTCGTCCTGTTAAACATAGATCAGTAATATTTAAAAAATTTATTAGTTAATGTTAAGTCTTTGGGGAAAACAAATTTTTAAATTCTTAGGGATTTATGCATTATGTTTGCCTATTTTAATTCCATTTCAAATTGAAAAGTATAAAAGGGTTTTTTGTTCCCATTTTTCCCTTTCACCAATTGTTTTTTTTAATTCATTTGTTTTATTTTTAACAAAATACAATAAATTGAAAAAAAAAATTCAAAATTAAAAAATTGTCTGTTGCTAATATATATAAGAAAATCTTAAATGATTTTTTTTTGGTGTTTAACATGTACAGTGTTTAGTTTCCTTTGAACTAAATCCTATTGTCCTGAGCAGACAGAGCCTCATTGTCAGTATTTCCTTCTTTTTCTATGGAAAGGCAGGATGTGTGTGTGTTTCGTGTGTGTGTGTGTGTGAACGAATTTTGAATATTGAAAAAAATCGACCAAAAAATCCCTTCGTAAGGTGTGGGCTTTACAACCAAACATGCTCCAAGTTAGTAGAAATATCAAGACCGATATTTGGTTTTCCCAACTCCCATCAATAGTGGAAATAATCGATTTTTTTTTTGCTTCTACATATTTTATTTGCAGTTTTAGTCATATGAAATTTGCTGGCCAAAGTTTTCTAGCCATGGTTCACTACATCTTAACCAATAGCAGGTAAAAATTCCTTTGTCCAGCATAGGCCAACAGGAAGATTCTTATTAACAAAATATATAAAAAACATGACCGGTTTTTAATTGGTGGGAAAAAATTTAAATCTGCAAACACTTTTAATATTATCATTATCTCATTCGCTTGCTTAAACTCAACGTTGATTTGGATTCCGCAGAACTGGGTTGGGTGTGAAAAATATTTGTTGTTAACATTCTTTTTTTACATTCGGTTTTTCCAGTTACAAGTCCTTTTTAAAGCTGATCGTTTTGTGTTCATTTTGTTTAGTTCTTTTTTCGTAACAGATTTAATGTTTAGTATAGAGCTTAGAAAAAATTCTCAGTGTGAGATGGGCAAGAAGTAAGGCATGTAGCAACATCAGCACGGAAAAGGTCACCCCTTTAAAGGCAAGGAAGGGCAAAAATATTTTAAGTCAAGTGATAGCGATTGCTATATGAGTCGTACGATTTTTGAATCAAGCACGGGCAACGCCGGGCCATGCTGCTAGTCTCTTATAAACAGGGATGCCAGAAAATGGTTTAATGTTCTTGTCTGTAACTTTTTTTACCATACCCATCTCGGATTCAATCAGATTCGCACCACCGTAACGTAGCTTCCCTGTGCCATTTCTATAAATATTCACATGGTAATTGTTCTTGTGAGCTTTCATCTTTGGTGTTTTTATTCTCCAATTTTATCACAACAAATTTTACATATATTAAATTAAAAAGGACTTTTTAGAAACTCTGAGGTATTATGGTGGATGTAGTAAAAATGGTAAAACAAAATAAATTCGTGTAAAATAATACTGTAGTATGTTTCGGTTAGTAATAAAAGCTAGCTAAGTTTAATTATAAGACAGATGAAGACCAGCCTTTCCCATTCCCCCTTCTGGCCTTGTGCTACATTTATTGTAAATAACAAGAATAAATATCGCTTTAGTATCTAGGCTTTACGAATTTAAGCGCATTACTGGATTGGCATTTAGGTCTCATCATATTACATTTGAAATTTGTAGGTTTAACCGTAAGTTCTATGTTTACAGACTATTCTCTAGCACTTCTCGCTTGTGAAACTCTCTTCCGGCTTCTTGATTTCCTGTCAATTTTGATCTTCAAAAATGTAAATGCAACGTCAATCGTTATCTTCTGTCTTTTTAATTCCTGTTCTTCTTTTGTTTTCTCTTTTTAATAATGCTTTTCTCATATTATTTCACACTCAGTAATTCTTTGCTTCTTAGTGGCTTTATTGCCTTGCTTGAGGTGAAATAATTTTAAAAATGGCGAAGGCTACATTTTTTTCTAGGTATAACAGTAGTTTTATGTTGCCACATTTTTCCCAATTTCAATTTCAAAATACTTACATTTTCTTATTTTGTCATATTCTTTAACCGGTATATTTTTTAGCTGATGGCATTGGCAGATCAACAAGACTTTATTATTATTATTATTATTATTATCTCTATCTATAAAAGGCAGGATGTGTGTGTGTGTGTGTGTGTGTGTGTGTGTGTGTGTGTGTGTGTGTGTGTGTGTGTGTGTGTGTGTGTAGGGCAGGGCCAATTTTCGATTTTGCACCAAAATTTACATGCACATGCTCCAAGTTAGCAGGAAGGCCAAGACTGACTTTGCATTTCCCAACTCCCATCGATAGTGAAAATAATCGATTATTTTAATGCTTCTACGGCAGTTTTCATGCGGCCATTTTCTACTGGCCAGAATGAGACCCTATAGCTGGCTGCCATGAATAGGCAGGAAAATTCTATTGGCCAGCGTGAGAGCCAACAGCTAACTGACACGAATGTTAACTAGCATGCAAAAAAAAGTCGATAGCTGCATTCGTCACAAGTGGGAAAAATTTAAATCTGCATAGCACTTTACTCCAATTGGCTCATTCGCTTGCTTAAACTCAACGTTGATTCTGATTCCGCAGAACTGGGTTGGGTTTGAAAAAAGTATTTGTTGTTAACATTCTTTTTTTATTCGGTTTTTCCAGTTACGAGTCCTTTTTTAAAGCTGATCGTTTTGTGTTCATTTTGTTTAGTTCTTTTTTCATAACAGATTTAATGTTTTGTATAGAGCTTAGAAAAAATTCGCAGTGTGAGATAGGCAAGAAGTAAGGCATGTAGCAACATCAGCACGGAAAAGGGCACTCCTTTAAAGGCAAGGAAGGGCAAAAATATTTTAAGTCAAGTGATAGCGATTGCTGTATGAGTCGTACGATTTTTGAATCAAGCACGAGCCATGCTACTAGTTATTATTAAATGAGAAGGCAGCATGTCATCAAAGTGATGTTCGGATTCAAATAAACTTAGCCTAATACACTAAACAAGACACTATATTTGATAAGGGTATATGAATCACATGCATTACAGCCAAATGATACTTATCTGGCACAGGGCTCCGTCTACGACTAGCTATGACAAGCCAAGACCAGCTATGACTAGATTAGACCAGCTCTGACCAGCTTGGACAAGCTATGACCAGCTAAGACCAGCTGCCCGAGTGAAAACACTCGGGTCCCCACGTTAAAAACTGACCTTGTGTCACAACCTGACTCATTGAGGGGTCAAGTAAATATCCAAATGTGTGCAATATGGTGACAGCTTTTAATAAAAGCAGTTCATTACCTTTCAGGTGGGATCCAGTTAGAAATACCTTCTGTTTAGTTGACCCAGTCCGTTCCACTTGAAGGTATTCTCATGTATCAAGATGTGGCTCACAAGTCGACTTGGACGCCCCATCCTCTAGAACCTTAAATGATCCACGAAAAAAAAAAAACGATGATAGAGTATTTTATTTATTTCTCATGTCTTCCTTCTTCAATGTGCCGTGTCTTTTAAGGACGCTGGCAATCATGGCTCTCCACAATTTCCAGTCCTTTGTAACTCTTAACAGATTTTATCCTTTTGCTATCTCTTTTAAACACTGTTCAGGAAGTTGTGGAGAGCCATGATTTCCAACATGCTGAAGAGACACGGTATATAGAAGAAATACAGTTGCGATTGCTGGATTCGTTTCTGTATGTATAATGCGTTTAACAGGACTATGTATACAAACTGTGTCCCAAATAACAGTTATTTAAGTCAGGAATGTTATCGGCCGTACTTATTTTTCAAAATCAAAACAACTGCTTCTTTGTCTTCTGTATGCCGTGGCGATCATGGCTCTCCACAATTTCCTCTCCTTTGTAACACTTAATAAGTTTTGTCTTTTTCTTATTTCTCCTAAACCCTGTTCCGCTATCCATTTACTCAAGCTCATTCTTCGTCTTCTATGTGCCGTGTCTCTTCAGGACATTGGCGATCATGGCTCTCCACAATTTCCTCTCCTTTGTAGCTCTTAATAAATTTTGTCTTTTTGTTATTTCTCCTAAACCCTGTTCTGCTATCCATTTACTCAAGCCCATTCTTCGTCTTTTGTATGCCGTGGCCCTTCAGGACGTTGGGGATCATGGCTCTCCACAATTTCCTGTCCTTTGAAGCTCTTAATAAATTTTGTCTTTTTGTTATTTCTCCTAAACCCCGTTCTGTTATCCATTTACTCAAGCTCATTCTTCGTCTTCTATGTGCTTTATGTCTCTTCAGGACATTGGCGATCATATCTCCACAACTTCCTCTCCTTTGTAGCTCTTAATAAATTTTGTCTTTTTTTTATTTCTCCTAAACCCTGTTCCGCTATCCATTTACTCAAGCCCATTCTTCGTCTTTTTTGGCAGTTTGCCGTGGCCCTTCAGGACGTTGGGGATCATGGCTCTCCACAATTCCTGTCCTTTGAAGCTCTTAATAAATTTTGTCTTTTTTTTTATTTCTCCCTTGTTCTGTTATCCATTTACTCAAGCTCATTCTTCGTCTTCTATGTGCAATGTCTCTTTTTTAGGACATTGGCGATCATGCTCTCCACAATTTCCTCTCCTTTGTAGCTCTTAATAAATTTTGTCTTTTTTTATTTCTCCCAAACCCTGTTCTGCTATCCATTTACTCAAGCTCATTCTTCGTCTTCTATGTACCGTGTCTCTTCAGGACATTGGCGATCATGGCTCTCCACAATTTCCTCTCCTTTGTAGCTCTTAATAAATTTTGTCTTTTTTTTTTTTCCCTAAACCCTGTTCCGCTATCCATTTACTCAAGCCCATTCTTCGTCTTTTTTTTGCCGTGTTCCTTCAGGACATTGGCGATCATGGCTCTCCACAATTTCCTATCCTTTTGTAACTCTTAATAAATTTTGTCTTTTTTTTATTTCTCCTAAACCCTGTTCTGCTATCCGTTTACTCAAGCTCATTCTTCGTCTTCTATGTGTCGTGTCTCTTCAGGACATTGGCGATCATGGCTCTCCACAATTTCCCTGTCCTTTGTAGCTCTTAATAAATTTTGACTTTTTTTATTATTTCTCCTAAACCCTGTTCTGCTATCCATTTACTCAAGCTCATTCTTCGTCTTCTATGTGCCGTGTCTCTTCAGGACGTTGGTGATCATGGCTCTCCACAATTTCCTGTCCTTTGTAGCTCTTAATAAATTTTGTCTTTTTGTTATTTCTCCTAAACCCTGTTCTGCTATCCATTTACTCAAGCTCATTCTTCGTCTTCTATGTGTCGTGTCTCTTCAGGACATTGGCGATCATGGCTCTCCACAATTTCCTGTCCTTTGTAGCTCTTAATAAATTTTATCTTTTTCTTATTTCTCCTAAACCCTGTTCTGCTATCCATTTACTCAAGCTCATTCTTCGTCTTCTATGTGCCATCTCTCTTCAGGACATTGGCGATCATGGCTCTCCACAATTTCCTCTCCTTTGTAGCTCTTAATAAATTTTGTCTTTTTCTTATTTCTCCTAAACCCTGTTCTGCTATCCATTTACTCAAGCTCATTCTTCGTCTTCTATGTGCCGTGTCTCTTCAGGGCGTTGGCGATCACGGCTCTCCACAATTTCCTGTCCGTTTTAGCTCTTAATAAATGTTGACTATTTTTATCGTTCCTAAACACTGTTCTGTCATCCATTTACTCAAGCTCGTTAGGTAGGCGATGCGTTGTTTTCCTCTGTCCGTTTCATTTTCAATCTATCCCTGTGAGTATCAAATTTTTCATGCTCTTTTTTCTCATTATGTCCTCAAGAGGACGCATCTTTTTGATGTTATGTATAAGTGTGCTTTTAAAAGTTTCAAATATCAAAAGTGTGGCCTTTGTTCTCAGGCACAATGGTGAATCTACGTTCATCGTTTTTTAATTAAGATTCACGAATTGTAGCATCCTAAACTGTCGAATTGTCTTCTTTATTTTTACTGTAGGGAAAAGAGTATTTATTTCCTATCAATCAGTCAGTTATGTGACATGCGTGATACACGCCTAGGCGATCTTGTACCTTTCGATACATTACTGATGAGGCAGATTTTTTTTCCTGCCGTAGGCTGCCATTTCTTTCTGCGTTAGACCAGTTGCTATCCAAGGCTATAGAATCCAGTATGTCCTGCTATTTATCCATAGCTGGGGGAGAAAAAGAGGATTCATACCTTTCCCAAGAGTATTAGCACACAAGTGAAAGTAATGGATTTGAGTGGAATTCGAACTCGGCTCTCCGATTCCTCAATCCGAGCCACTATCCATTACTCTACCGATTAATAAGCTCTGTAAAAGAAAAGTAAAAACTGAAGGAGGGTGATCAAGCCATAGACATTGATCAATGCTCTTAACTTCCCCTTCAAATGCTATAGGGAAGTACAGCCTGGGCAAAGGATGTTCTGTGCCCAGACAGGCGGAAGCAAATTTGTATCGCTTTCTTCATAGTTTGCATAAACCCGCAGGACTTGAAGTCGATCCTTTGTTGAGAGGCAAAATCTCTATTAACTGATATGAGAGCAGGTATTTGTAGAACAAGGCTTCCATCTTAGGTGTTGTATTCAGGATACGCATTCACGTATTCTGAGCGATGAAGAATACATTTAAATATGGACGAAAAGAGTTTCAATTCCACCCTCCATGTCCAGTAGTTGCAAGAATTTGTTACAAGAATTGGAAGAATTTCTTATCAGATCTGGATGGACTGTAAATGAAAAACTAAAATTACTGAAACTTATTTACACTATTTACATTATTCGGACTGTTGTCCTCATCTTTATTGTCATATTCACAACGTTTCACATATTCATAACGTTTCGGCCGTTCTACAACCCGGCCTTCTTCAGGATCTGACTATATTTCTAAAAGGAGTAATTGTAACTATTTACGTTATTCGGACCGTGGTCCTCATCTTTGTTGTCATATTCACAACGTTTCGGCTGTTTTACAAACTGGACTTCTTCAGGATCTAACTATATTTCTAAAAGGAGTAATTGTAGCTATTTACACTATTTACATTATTTGGACTGTTGTCCTCGTCTTTATTGTCATATTCACGACGTTTCGGTCGTTGTACAACCCGGCCTTCTTCAGGATCTAACTATATTTCTGAAAGGAGTAATTGTAACTATTTACTCTATTTACATTATTCAGACTGTTGTCCTCATCTTTATTGTCATATCCATTACGTTTAGGCCGTTGTAAAACCTGACCTTCTTCAGGATCTGACTATATTTCTGAAAAGAGTAATTGTAACTATTTACACTATTTACATTGTTCGGACTGTTGTCCTCATCTTTATTGCCATGTTCATGATGTTTCAGCCGTTGTATGCTCCATCCTTCTTCAGGTGATATTTTGGAATTTCGAACCGTGGTCCCAAAAGGGAGAACAACAACTTGGAGAATTGAGTTACCGAGGGGAAATAAGTAAAACTGAGATATCCAAAGGCATTGGACGTGGAATTAAAAAAAATTGCCCATATGACCTGAAGAAGGCCGAAACGTTCAATAAAGATGAGGACAGCAGTCCGGTCAATGTAAATAGTGTAAATAGTTACAATATCTCACCTTAAAAATATAGACAGATCCTGAAGAAGGCTGGAACGTACAATGTCCGAAATGTCATTAGTATAACAATAAAGTTGAGGACAACAATCTGAACAATTTAAATAGTGTAAATAGTTACAATACCTCAGCGCAGAAATATAGACAGATACTAAAAATTGGAGCGTATAACAGTCGAAACGTCGTGAAGATGATGATAAAGACGTGGCCAGCAGTCTGAACAACGTAAATAATTTAAATATTTACAAAATACTGAGACGTAATTTTAATTCATTTTTTAAAATGTTTTTTGATCAGTTCATACAAAAATGCGAGTGTTGATTGATAAATAAGATCCTCAATCATATAAAACCAATTCTAGAATAATGAAGCTGATATCGAAATGTAGTAAATGTAGAATTGGTTTATTCATAAATAAAATCTCCAATCCTATCAAACAAGTTTTAGAGCAGATAGAATAGCGAAAGTCAATTTATTTCACTTCAAAGTTACTACGGTTGACTAATAATGTCTCCAATAATATAAAACATGTTTTCAGTCGATGAGAACAGTTAAACTAATATAAAAATGTTGTAAATCTATTTTTTTTTCGAAATGATAAGGGTTAATTGATATGTAAATTATCCCATCCTATAAAAAAGTTAGAATAATGAAGCTGTTATCAAAATGAAGGAAGTTTATTTCTCTTTAGAATGACGTGAGTTGATAAGGACTAAAATCCTATAAACCAACTTTTAGACCAGATACAATAATAATAAAACTGGTATGAAAAGGAAATACTTTTGTTCAGATATTAGGTTGCTTGAAAAATGATATCCGATTTTAGAATCAACGTTTTAATTGTATTCTAATATATTATTATAATAGTTGCGCAAAAATATATCACTTACTAGCAGGAGAGCCCGGCGTTGCCCGGGGATGTAACAGTAAGAGATAGATCAAGTATCGACCATCATAAAGACTGAAAAATAAAATTGACAAAGATTATTGTTTAAGGTTGACGGACACGCATGTCTTAATTGGGTTTTTTTTGTTTTGTTTTTTTGTTGTTGTTTTTTTTTGTTTTTTTACAAATTGGTCAAACAAAAACATTGTTTTCAATCGTTATGAGTCTACCGATTGAATAGAATTTTATTATAAACAATTGTCTTGTAAATGGAATTTTTAAAGCATTCTGAATGTAAAAATAAATAAAAAAAAGTGTGCAAGACAATAAGAAACACTACCTGCCAAAAAAAGTGAAGTTTTGTTGAAATTGGTTGAAAAATGTGGGAAATCCGATCCCATATATAAACGAACGCACACACACACACACACAAACAACCTGGGTTTTATAATAAGTATAACTCGATATGAGTTGTCCCCCTTTCATTCTGCGACAGAATCGTGTTTTCAAATTGATTTCGTGTTTTTCCAATTTTTGAACCACCGCAAGGTAATTTTACTCAGTCCTGTGAAGTTTTGTTGAAATCGGTTGAAAAATGTAGGAAATCTGATCCAATATATAAACGTACAGACACACACACACACACACAATCTGCGTTTTATAATAAGTAAGATTCCTAATTTTATATCAATCTATTTCAGAATTTTACTTAAGACATTGTATCCCCTTCATCTTGAACATGAAAAAAGTATACATTTTTTTGCATACGTTCAAGCTTGATCATAATGCTTCTCAAGTTGCTGCCAACATAAATAGATGATGGGATGAAGTATCCTCTTGTGATAGAACAGTACCGCGCTGGTTTCTAAAGTTCCGCAGTGGGGATACAAGTCTTAAAAGTGAAGGTGGCAAAGGACGTTCATCTGCAATTGACAATCAACATCTGAAAACATTAGTCGAACAAAACACGTGTCAAAGTGTCAGAGAAATATCTTAGATATCTTGGGATATGTGCCTTTGCCACATCCACCATATTTCCTTGATCTCTAACCCATTGACAATCATTCTTCAAGCATCTTAGACAATTTCTTAAGCTAAAATTTCCTATTTTATTTGCTATAGTGATCTTTATTTGCTAAGTCTTTCATCTTTCTAATGCAAATTTCAGTTTTTCTTACGAAATTATTGAAAAGGTTTGTCTACGTTTGTGAATTGTAATCATTATCCCAATCTTTTAATTTTTTTTCTTTTCTTTTTCTTTTCTTAAAACCGTTGGAAGACTGACGTCAATCATTTTGTTTATTATTATTATTATTATTATTATAGTTTTTATCATTATTATTATTATTATCATTATTATTATTTGCGTATGTTATGTTTCCTGCTTTGTATCCTGTAGAGCTGGGCCCAAACTATGGTCCTTAGGCCTTATAAGAGAATTGTCATTTAATTGATAGCACTTTTCTTAGTGTATGAGATGTTCCTAGTAGGGCGATCTTTTGGGCAACTTGTATGTTGGTGTTACCTTGGACACTGCTAGTAAAATTGTCCATTCCTTTTCTCCCGAGGACCAGTGCTCCGATTACTATTGGTACAGTCTCGGTTTTTATTCCCCACATCCTCTTAATCTCGATCTCCAGTTCCTTATATTTGGACAATTTCTTTATTTTTATTATCATTATTATTATTATTATTATTATTATTATTAATACCTTCTGTTGTTCCACGCGGTTTTTCGTTTTCAACCGCAGGTCTTACAGTTGGACATATTCACTTGTGCTGACGAAGATTTTTTCAGCAGGGCCCCACATACAAAGGTATACGCTTCTTTTATCGAAACATTTCACAACATGTCACACCTTTGGCCGTGATGCATGTGCTTCGTATACCCTTATTAGACCAAGTCATCTGATAGGTATATTTGGGTTTGTATATTTGCACCCAAGTGTCATTTTATTGACATGCTGCTCTCTTACGCCATAACAACAACAATAATAATAATAATAATAGGCATGAAGAAATAAAGAGAGACAGAGAGAGGAGACCTATAACTAGACTACTATGTTAATTAGGATAATAATAAGAAGGAGGGCCAAAAACAGCCCTATAACGTTTTCTAGGGATAATAGAGTCATGCCTGTCTACTTAAATCCATGGAAGGCCAATGACTATACAACAAAAGTAATAATGATAATAGTAAAAAGTGGGAAAATCAAAGATTTCAGTTGCACAGATGTGCATGTGTTCGACTAACCTTAATCAGGTGAGGGAGCATCTCCATTAGCGCAAACGAAGATACAAAGGTATACGCTTTTTTTATCGAAACATGTCACACCTTTGGCTGAACAAAATGTGCCATTCAGGTATACCCTTATTAGACCAGGTCTTCTGATGGGTATATTTGGGTTTGTATATTTGCACCAAGTATCACTTTTATTAGCATGCCGCGTTCTTACGCCATAACAACAACAATAATAATAATGACAATCAACATCTGAAATTGACATGGAACTTTGCTCTCCGATTAACAATTTCGCGCCATCATCCCTTACACCACCCGCACACCCAAATTTACAGCACCTGATATTCTCAATCGCTCACCCATCTAGGTAATGACCAGGCTTAACTTGCTTAACTTTGGTGATCATATACATGGGGAAGTGGTGTTTCAATGTGATATAGCCGTAAACTATACCACCCGCACATCCTAGATTACAGTACCTGGTATTCCCAAGCAGTCACCCATCTAGGTACTGACCAAGAACGAGGTTGCTTAACTTCGGTGATCACATACATTGGGAAGAGGTGTTTCATTGTGACATGGCCGTAAGCCATACCACCCGCACATCCCAGCTTACAGCACCTGGTATTTCCAATCGGTCCCCCATCTATGTTCCGACCAGTCTCGACGTTGCTTAACTTCGGTGATCATACGGAAACCTGTGTTACAATGTGATATATGGCCGTAAGCCTAATGACTTGCAGTCTCATTTACTTTTTTTTGTAATTGCCTGCAAAAATAATTTTCATTGGATTTCTGTAGTAAAATTTAAAGCAGTTAGTAGTACCCGTAAAAAATTCACGGTTTTCTTATTTGAATTTTCGCCCAGTACAATGCCCAAGAGCCACTCCAGTTATTATCCATTACACCACCCACACATCTAAGCTTACAGTACCTGGTATTCCCCCCTCCGATGTAGGAGGTATTTCTGGGAGATATATGTGGGAGTTATGTCAGCGGCACAAAGTACCTACTTACTGTCTTTTTAATTTTTTTTTAAGCGTTTCACCCCAAGCAAGGCGGGAAGCCACTAGAACGCAAGGGGTTACAGAGAATTGGATCGAGAGCAAATAGGAGTGATAGAGGAAAGGATGAAGAGAAGGTTAGGGGATAGATCAGGGCATCTGGAGACGTCGATTGACATTACATTTGAATAGTTGGAGATTATAGCTATCAGGGAAACAGGAAAAGGGGAGGGAGTTCCACAGGCGAGAAGTGCGAGACATGAAGCTATTGGAGTAGAAGAGGCGGCTATATTTAACAGTTTTGACAGTGAAAGGGTGTGAGCGAGATGCCAGCCTAGTAGAACGCTTAAATTCATGAAGTCTAGGAACCAGCGAAAGCAGCTCATCGGAGTAGTTACCGTGAAAGTATTTGTAAAAAAACAGAGAGAGGCGATGGCCCGTCGGTGAGAGAGCGCCTGCAGACGAGATGCCAGATCAGGGCCAATTACATATTGAAGAGACGGCTACATTAAACAGTTTCGACAGTGAAAAGGTGTGAGCGATATGCCAGCCTAGTAGAACGCTTAAATTCATGAAGTCTGGGAACCAGCAGCTCATTGGAGCAGTTACTGTGAAAGTATTTGTAAAAAACTAACCGATGTCATGAAATATCCCCCCCAAACACACACACACACACACACACACTTCTGGGAAACTCCTGCTTATCCAGAAGCATCGAAGAAAAATCAGTTACTGACTCATCTTCATTCAGGGTCACGCCGGTGCGCTACCCCGTCCTTATATCCCTGTGATTGCATCACCTCCTTTCGTGCCTGCAGCGTCCAATTCTACGCCTCTTCCGCCTGGAGTGCGTCTCGTCTTTGTTTAATTCTCACTGACTTCCGATAACCATGAGAACTTCTGAAAATACGAAGTTCTCTGATTAACTTGGCCTCAAGATGTTTCAGTCAGACAACAACTGATTTAAATTCGTAGCATCTAGCATCTACATCGTGTGCTGAGGGACCGCGTCTATTCTCTTCTCAAAACCATTTTGTCGAAGTTTATCTAGATTAATATTCAGTACGTATCTACTGAGTAAAATCTATCTATCTATCTCTTTCTCTCCTCTCCATATATATATATATATATATATATATATATATATATATATATATATATATATTTGTGTGTGTGTTTGTGTATATATATATATATATATATATATGTGTGTGTTTGTTTGTATATATATATATATATATATATATATATATATATATATATATATATATATATATATATAAAATGTAGAGAGAACGAAAAAGATATAAATTCAAACGTACATAATATTACTTTAAAAAGAGAGCTCAATACAAAAGTAGAGCAATAATTATTTATTATAAGTTATTATTACATTTGAACATTTAAGTCACCACTTCCATTTTAAGTTATAAATTATGATAAATATATATATATAAAACATGTGTATATATATATATATATATATATATATATATATATATATATATATATATGAATGGTAAGGATAAATTAAATTAATGCAATCTTCAACTGAGTCCACAAATGAAGATTGCATTAACTATATAATACTTCGTGTAGAGTTATCGACGTTTGATATTATTATGTATATATAATATATATATATATATATATATATATATATATATATATATATATATTTATATATATAGATAAAAAAATCGCCTGAAGATACTGAAAGGTTAAAACCAAGGTAGCGTCATTGGCTAAATTTTTTTTTTTTTAATTAATAGCTCTGCATGTTAAATTTTTGTTTTCTTTATCCGTATATTAACTACTTTTTAATACTACTGTTTCCTGGTCTATTGACCAATAAGTGTTTTATAAATATATATATATATAAATTCTGCCTATTCCCCAGATAAGGTAAAATGATTTGGTTGATTATTAATTATATTTCTCTGAATAAATAAAATATATCCAGCTCTTTTTTGTGTATATATTCTAATATTACTAGGGTCCACTTGGATTATAAACCAACGGATATTTTTATTTTACTAATATATATATATATATATATATATATATATATATGTGTGTGTGTGTGTGTGTGTGTGTGTGTGTGTGTGTGTGTGTGTGTGTGTGTGTGTGTGTGTGTGTGTGTGTTTGTTTTCTTTTTTATCATTTTTCGATTTTTTTTTTGATTTTTGTTGGATCAGTTTTTTCTTTGATCACAGGTTTTTATGTTGCTTTTACCAATACTTTGGTTTTTTTATATATATATATATATATATATATATATATATATATATATATATATATACATATATATATATATAAATATATATATATAATTTTTACATATATATTTTTTTATATATTATATATAATTTTTACATATATATATATATATATATATATATATATATATATATATATATATATTTACATTTAGGTATGTCCAATCTTATATCTCTAATTCTCAAAATGTGTGTGTATGTCTGTGTTTGTGTGTGATCGGATGTTTTTTATGCATTTCCACAGTTTTCATCCGATTTCGAAGAAATTTTTTTTGTTTGATAGATAATTATTCAGTGCCGGTTTTGAGTCCAAATTGTTGGCGACAATGGCTCTCCACTACTTCCTGTCCATTATAACTCAGCAACATTTTACTATCTACTATCTGTTCTTGGATATATATCTTTCATGAAAACTTAAATAGTTTAAATTATTAAAATAATATTATATATTATTATACAGTTCCCTGTTCAGGGCCACCCCTCCCTGAATTCAAATTGTTAACCCCCCTATTTGGGGATGTGCGTCAGTTGCACCCAAATGTTGTTACTAATATTGATTTTTGTGTGGGCTGAGTTTAAACTTAAACTGCTCCAATTGAACGGAAAAAAATCTCAGTAATGAAAGACCCGGTCAAAGACGGGTACTGCTAGTACTTCGCTAAAAAAAAAAGAACATACCCTGATTAAAAAAGGCCCCAAACTTGATAAACAAATTTCTTATCGGCTAAATGTTTATGTTACATTTAATAGGAAAGACCAAAGTATTTTTTGATTATTTTTTTTAATTTTTTAATCCTTCCTGGCACGTCCGAAATTTTAGTTAAAAATCATGTCAGCAAAATTTACCTAAAATCGATCATGTCAGCTATTTTTGATAACTTTGTAAACAAAAGTGAAAAATCTTATAAAATTCAGTTTTTCAAAAGTTATTTTAGGAAAATTAGAAAATTTAAAGTTTGCTTAATGTAATTAGAAACAAACATTACTTAATTTTTAGCAGAAAACAATTAGTTGGAAATAAGAGAAGCGTGTCTCACCCTGGTGATTGATTTTGGGGGTGTGAATTGACGTTTACGTCAATGTATCGACAACTAACGTCAGGGCAATTTATCGGACAGAAGGACAGAAATGACAGTATTTTCGAATTTTAAGTGAACGAGCTTATTTAACTACGAGTAATTCTTAATATCAAATACTTTCAAAAGTCTAATATTTTATTGATTTTTAGGTACTTTTTTTAATGAAGTTATGTCTAAAGCCTACACCATTTCCGTTCCTAAATTTGAACCTAGAAAAGAAAAAATTAATAATTGCAGTGTGTCTGTCACTGAAAAAGAAAAAATTGATTATATTTAAAAAATGAAAAGAAAATATTTCGTGAAATATGTAAAAAAAGAAAATTTAAAATTTTGGAAATGCATTTTAGTCAGTTTTAGAATTTGATACGTGCTAGCCAGAACGAAAGCAATGCAATTTATGAGGCCGGATCCTCGCTATCAGGGGAAACAACTCTTAAAATACGTGACATTATTTCTGACTTGTGCCTCCGTAGTTTTCGTGGAAACGTTTATAATATATTTTTGGCATAATAAAAAATTATTTTAAAAATACAAAAGCGTTCGCAGATTGTAATACGCTTTCAAATTTAAGCTCTATAAAAATAGATGTTTTAATAAGAGATTTTCAAAAAGATACATATTAAAACTTAATTTTAAAATATGTGACAATTTTATCACAATTTTAAGTTGAAAAACAGAAAATTCTTGTAAAAATTCATTTTCTTCGGAAAAAAATATTTTGTCTTCAGTCAATAATGTCCTTAACATATGTTTTTCCTAAAAGCCATTAAAAGCTTTTCTAATTAAATAATGTCTTAGTTTTATTGGGTTTTGTATTCAGGGCTAAGTTTTGGGTAGAAACGCTTCTCGATTTACAAAAAAACTCGGTGTTTTATATTCTTTAAAGTTTTCTGCATTTAATTAAAATAATCACAAAAGTACACAGTCGAATTTTCGAGTTTTCATAAAATTAAGTAAGGGTGGATAATAAATGTAAAAAATATTTTTATTATGACTTTCAATAAACAAACATTTCTGAAATAATTTCTGAAAATGTCATTAAAGACCAAAAAAATGCTAAAAGAACTAATGCTAAATATCACGTGACCGTCAACGTAAAAAAAAGATTTTTAACCAAAATTTCGAATGTACTAGAAAAGATTAAAAAAAAATTTTTTTAAATAATTTTAACATATTTTGGTCTTCTCTCTTAATAATAATATAAACATTTTAACGATAAAACTTTGTTTTTATTACATACAAAAAGTTGTTTTTTTTTTTTTTCATCATTCTATACCGCGTTTTGGTAAATTATTGAATATATATATATATATATATATATATATATATATATATATATTTTTAAGCGTTTCACCTCAATTTAAATAAACCACAGTATGAAAGGGGTTAAAGAGAGAACATCAAGAGCAAATTAGAGTGATACAGGAAACGATGAAGAAAGAGTTAGGGGAGAGATCAGGGCATCTGGAGACATCGATTGACATTACATTTGAATAGTTGGAGATTATAGCTATCAAATTTTTAATTTAAAAGGGTAGCGTGTTCCACAGGCGAGAGGTGCGAGACATGAAGCTATTAGAGTAGAAGAGACGGCTACATTTAACAGTTTCGACAGTGAAAGGGTGAGAGCGAGAGGGCAGCCTATTAGAACGCTTAAATTCATGAAGTCTGGGAACCCCTAAGCTATCGGCGCCCGGCAGAGACAAAGGCGAATTTTTGCGTATTTATTTTTTCATAAACACGCCAGTGACCTAGAAGACTCAATCCGTTGGGAGAGTCTTGCATTATTAGCAGTAATTGTCAGTGTTTACATATTCGCGCTTTCTCCCTACAGTGCTCGACTGAATTAATTTTCTTTCGGGAGCCACAGACAGACTGTTTCGCTGTATCATACCTTATCAGAGTTTATATATATATATATATATATATATATATATATATATATAATATATATATATATATTAAATTTTGAAAAAAGAACTTTTAAAACCAATGGGTAATTCAAGGAGGATGAAATCCTGAGAGCTCAATGTGAATCGATATAATATTTAATGAAAAAAACAGACCACTTTAAGATTACCATTACAATAATTTATTTCACAAAATCCTTTTTTTTCGTTGTTGGATCATCCTTTTGATCCAGAGTCCTTTTTTTTTTCTTATTTTGGTGAAATAAATTATTATAATGGTAAAACAAGTGGTCTGTTTTTTTTTTAAATATTTATACATATATATATATATATATATATATATATATATATATATATATATTTTTCGTGATATTTGTTCCTCTATCCATTTGTGCAAACGTTTTCCACTGGGTTCTCTCTATGTGTCTTTGAGGACGTCAGAGGTCACGTTTCTGTACAGTTTTATGTCTGTTGTTTTGCTCTCATTAATACTTGTTCTTTTTTGACTTCTCTTCTTTGTACGTCTAGGTCCTCCATCTATTTGCTCAAACCTGTTTCACTTTCCATGTACCATGTCCCTGAAAGAGCTGGTCAATCGTGGCTCTCCACAACTTCCTTTAATTTGTTGCTGTGCTTGCTCTTTTGTGACTCCTCTTTATTTTCGTGTCACTTGTTCCACCATCCATTTGCTCCAATTTTACAAGGTGGCGTCTCGCTACTTTGCTTATCCTGTCGGCGATGTTTCCAGTGAGCGTGAAATTATACAAGTCACTGCTTCCTTCATTTTTTTTTTTTTTTTTTTTTGTAGTCAAACTAGAACTGGACGCAGGTTCAATCCTAGCCAGAGAACGGGACCCAATAGTTTTTTTGTTTTTTTGTAGTCAATATTTTTTTTAAGTCTCTTTGTTTCTCATATATCCTTTCCATGGTACTCTACACAAATTACCCTTTCCATAAATAAATCAAATTTCTAAATCGATAATTGATAAAAATTTTATTTGAAAATTTTTTGAATTTAGATACAGTTTTAAAATGGGCTCGCAAGAAAAATAATCTAGGTGAGGTGGCTGTGCTTTCGTTAACAGGGGAAAACAGATCCTTGCGTATTCCGACAATCTTCGTGGCCGAGCAGTTAACCACGCCGGATCAAATGAAGGTTTTCTCTGCAAAGTTGAACGCAGCTTAGATCCTTGACGGAAAACGTGACGCAGGTTCGATCCTTGACGGAGAACGGGACGTAGATTAGATCTCTGTCGGAGAACGAGGCGCAGGTTTGATCCCTACCGGAGAACTCATTTTATTCACTTGGATTTCTCGAATGCGCAAGCTGATAGACGTAACACACAAACATACACTGTTTAATAAATAAATAAAAAATGAGACGTCTATTTCAGATACGTAGTCTCCGCTATGATGAAGTAATATCGACGGTTCACTTATTTCCTGGTTGTCAAAATTGCGCCTACACACACACGACGGGGTGTGGGACTAATTTAAGTGACTTTGCTTTTTGTATCTATGAGACAACTTTTGGTTTTGGAGAGTTTTTAAATTATTCGTGTATCGTCTTATCCTCGGAGATATACACTATTGCATAGGGAAATGAAAAAAAGGAGGAAAGGAAAGAAATACGAGATGACCAAAGTTAGTGAAGCATCGAGAAAAGAAATTGACAAAATGGTTTTAAATTCTGCTTTGTGGTTATGAATATAAATTCCAAAATATCTTGGAAAAGAGGAGAAAGCAAGTCTCTAAATTTGATCCAACTGACACTAACGTTGAAAACGACTACTTCCGGTTATATTACGATGAAACACGAGAACGAGGCTATCTTGTAAAACCTTTTCTTAATTTATTCTTACATCTCACTTTCGACCCCCCAACAAAGTGTGTTAATATCTTACTCAAAAAATAAGCAGCATGTGTTTAACTTTTTTTTTATCTTCTAGATTACCAGCAGCTTTTCATTTTTTTTTTTTTACAATGATGTCCGCTCCGTACAAGCCCTAACAGCCACTCGAGGTAGATGGCCGCAGATTAAGAGACACTGTTTACAGGGATATGTAGGGAAGACACTGGCTAACCCTAGATTTGAACAGGTTAAGATTGTAGCGATCAGGGAAGCAACCTCGTGGGAGTCTGTTCCACAGAGCAGCGGTTCGTGCATATCTGTGTGTTTGTAAGTATCTTACTCAAAAAATAAGTAGCATGTGTTTAACTTTTTTTATCTTCCAAACTATCAGCAGCTTCTTTTTTTTTTTTTTTTTTTGACAATGATGTCCGCTCCGTACAAGCCCTAACAGCCACTCGAGGTAGATGGTCACAGATTAAGAGACACAGTTTACAGGGATATGTAGGAAAGACACTGGCTAACCCTAGATTTGAGCAGGTTAAGATTGTAGCGATCAGGGAACCTCGAGGTAGATGGTCACAGATTAAGAGACACAGTTTATATGGATATGTAGGGAAGATAATGGTTAACCCTAGATTTGAACAAGTTTTTTTTTTTTTTTTTTAAGCATTTCACCCCAGGCAAGGCGGGAAGCCACTAGGACGCAAGGGTTACAGAAAATAGGAAGATCAGATAGGAGTGATAGAAGAAAGGATTAGGGTAGTAGATAGATTAAGGCAACTGGAGATGTCGATTGACATTACACTTGAATAGCTGGAGATTATAGCTCACTGGGAAACAGGAGAAGGGAAGAGAGTTCCACAGGCGAGAGGTGCGAGACATGAAGCTATTAGAGTAGAAGAGACGGCTACATTTAGGAGTTTCGACAGTGAAGGGGTAAGAGCGGGATGCCAGCCTCGTAGGGCGCTTGAACTCATGAAGTCTGGGAACCAGCGAATGCAGCTCCTCGGAGCAATTTCCATGAAAGTATTTGTAGAACAGACAGAGGGAGGCGACGGTGCGTCTGTGAGAAAGGGACTGTAGACGAGACGCCAGAGCAGGGCCAACCATATTGCATATCCGCTTCTGGAGCCTATCAAGAACCCCGAGGCAAACAGAAGGGGCGCCAGACCATATATGGCAGCAATACTCTATGCAAGGGCGAATTGTGGATTTGTATATCTGGAGGATCGACTCAGGGAGAAAAAATTCCTAAGCGCGGCTCAGGGAGCCAACTTTCCTCGCAGTGGACGAGGCAATTGACTCTATGTATTTATTCCATCTCAGGTCAGCAGTCAACGTGAGACCGAGAAGCCGCACAGAGTTGCTCTCGAGAAGTTGAGCGTCAGTCATTCTAATGGAGGGAAGGGAAGGCTCTCTGTGGTGTGCGAAAACAACCTCCTGGGAGTCGGTTACACAAATTTAGTAGTTCATAGGAAGAGGCTGATCGGATAGAACTTACTTCTCACCAATGGAACGACAGTGGTTCGCTACCATGTGCGTGGCATGGCAGGTCTTAGACGTGAAGGGTAGGACTGGTAGAACTAAGGAATGTAGCTCATCTGAACATTGAAATGGCGATAGATAAGCAAAGAGACTTGCGATTTTTCGTCTGTGGGAAAGGGATTGCAGGGTGGAAAATAATTCATCACCCACAAGGACACGGAGACGCTTTTGAACCCTATCGAGACAGAAACATGAAAACTGGACAGCTCCTGCCTATATGTAGCTGCTGTTTTCCATTTACTGCTTGATCTGGCTCTAGCAAAGTTAAAGGATAGCAAGAGTCAGGTACTTGCTGGATCGGTACATGAAACCGATCATCATTCTAGTATTTTTAGAGATTTGAGGTCTGGGTTGAGTTTAAATCACTATAGGTGCACACGGCACAATTGTTCAAATGATGGAGCTCAAGTCGTGAAGTGAAGTGAAATTTGACGCAATATTTTTTTTTTAATATGAGTCTCTCCTAAAAAAAAAAAAAGTGATGTATCGGATCAGTTTTTAATGCAGGCATCATAGAATTCCTTGAAGCTCATTTTTAAGAGCAAACAAAACTACTCTCTTTTAATCATCAGAGAGAACCCTTTTTACCTTCCATCAACATGGCTGATGCTAACCTCCAGGAGAGTGGCTTCTCCAACTAACGTTTTCCTCTGAAATGAAGTGGAAAGAATATATTGAATCAATTGCTAAGTCAGCAGCTAAGAATATTGGTTCACTATGCCTTCCTAGACAATTTTTCTCGACAGAAACTATCTTACATATTTATGAGAATAATAGAATATTTTTAACATATCTGGTCTGGTGCTACTGCTATATATTTAGAGATTCTTGATAAAAGCTAAAGAAGATTCAGCTTCAGCCCCAGCCAACCCTCCTACCCCCCTCACCGCTGTGATGCAGCTTCCCTGTGTCTTTTCTATAAATACTTACACTGAAATTGTTCTTTCACTTATGGTACCAAGACTTTAACAAGACTTGACTTAGTTTTTTACTTGGTGGTGGTATTGGTGTTGGTGATTCAGGGGGTTGGGGCTTTCATTCCTACTCTATTAATATTAATGACCATTTTAGAAAGCAAAAATATCTTATTTCGCATTAGCGTGTCGCTGTAATTATGGTGCCTCTGCAAAAAGCTAAAGTATTAGTCGTGATAAGATCGATAGAGTTCAAATGAAAAAAATTTAAAAGAAAACCAGCAGATTCAAATTACGGCTTTTCTAAAGATGCTAACTTCAGTTTACGTTAATTCTCGAGAGAAAGGCATGAAACCATCTTTTTCCTTGTAAACAAATAGTAAAATAGACTTGACTCTTTTGCCTTGAGAAGGTAAAAAATAAAAACTCAGAATCTGTTGTGGTAAACCCTCTTACAGTATAATGAAGTCTTCCTTCTCTCATAAATACAAACTGCAAGAGTCGCTGAGCGCTGAGCAGTAGACGTAGTGCTAATCTACTTATTACTAACACTATTGTTTTGTATATATCTTCAATATACTTTTTCAACCTACCTTCGACTTCCGTATCTTTCTTTCTGGGCCATAAACAGGCCACAACAGAATCTGAGATAACCTTATCTTACCTTCCATTAGCACGGCTGATTCTAACCAACAGGAAACTCATTTCGCCTTCTCGGACTAAAGTTTTCAGGTGAAATGAAGTGAAAAGACTATATTGAATCGATTGCTAAATCTTCAGCTAAGAGATTTGGTTCACTATCTCGTGCTAAACAATTTTTCTCGCCAGAATCTATCTTACATATTGTTATATCGTGGACTAGCAGTAGAGCCCGGCGTTGCCCGGGGATGTAACAGTAAAAGATATATCAAGAATCGACCATCATAAAGACTGAAAAATAAAATTGACAAAGATTATTGTTTAAGGTTGGCGGACACGCAGGTCTTAATTAGTTTGTTTTTTTGCATTTTGCTTTTTTGTTTTTTGTTTTTTTACGAATTGGTCAAACCCAAACTCAAACAAAAACATTGTTTTCAATCGTTATGAGTCTACCGATTGAATAGAATTTTATTATAAACAATTGTCTTGTAAATGGAATTTTAAAAGCATTCTGAATGTAAAAAAAGTGTGCAAGATAATGAGAAACACTACCTGCCAAAAGAAGTTTCGTTGAAATCGGTTGAAAAATGTAGGAAATCCGATCCCATATATAAACGAACACACACACACACACACACACACACAACCTGGGTTTTATAATAAGTATAACTCCATATGAGTTGTCCCCCTTTCATTCTCGCGACAGCGATGTCTCTTAATCGTGTTTTCAAATTGATTTCAAGAAAAAACAATTGTGTTTTTCCAATTTTTTGGCGCTTTCAGAACGACCACAAGTAATTTTACGCATATAGTCCTGTGAAGTTTTGTTTGATCGGTTGAAAAATGTAGGAAATTTATCGAATATATAAAAACGAACAGACACACAACCTGGGTTTTATAATAAGTATGATAATACGATATAAGCAACTAGCTCATTCTGATATTTGATAAAGATTTTGAAGAAACACAGGAATTTGCTAAAACAAATAACATTTTTTTTATTGTACGGAAAGTACAATGAGTAAGCGTTCTTAATAATAATAATAATAAGGAAAACGGGAGATACGTCACGGATACCGTAGTGGTACTGCTACTACAATACTTCGTCACGTCTTTTATTTTCTCCTCATTCACGTCTCTTTAGACTGACCAATCACTGTCGGGGTGTGATAGGTTGTTCCACTATAACACATATTTATAAGTCAACCATTCGTTCATGCTTAGAATATTGCTGCCACATCTGGTCTGGTGCTCCTGCTATATATTTAGAGATCCTTGATAAAATACAAAGAAGAATCTGCAAGGTCTCTTCAGTTGAAATGGTTAGATGTAACCGTAAGTTCTATGTTAATAGTTTATTTTCTCGCTTGTGGAACTCTCTTCCCAGTCAACATTGATTTTCAAAGATTTAACTGCAGGCGTGACTTGTTACTTCGCCACAAAAACGAAACTGCTTTTTTTAATCATCTGAAAGAACTCTTTTTACTTTCCATCAAAATGGCTGATGTTAACCTCCAGGAGAGTGATTCATTACGCTTTCTCGGATTAACGTTTTCATCTGACATCAAGTGGAATGAGCATAATGAATCAACTGCTAAGTCTACAGCTAAGAAAGTTGGTTCAGTATCTCCTGCTAAACAATTTTTCTCGCCGGAATCTATCATATATTTTTAAGTCTAACATCCGTCCACGCTTTGAATATTACTGCCACATCTGGTCCATTGCTCCTGCTATATATTTAGAGATTGGAGTATCAGCAATATTATTCATACTGAATTGACATCTCGGATTTAGTCAATTTCCCACCACCATAACGTATGTGTCTTTTCTATAAATACTTTCATAGTAATTCTTATAATGAGGCTTCATCTATGGTACCTAAATTTTATGAATTTAAGTGCAGTACTAGATTAGCAAGAATGTCCTACTACATATTTAAAGATTTTTGATAAATCCAAAGAAGAAACTGCAATGTTATTAGTCCTAACCTAGCATCTCGGCTTCATTCACTTTCCCACTGCAATTATGTAGCTTCCCTGTGCCTTTTCTATAAATACTTTCATGCTAATTGTTCTGATGAACTTTACTCTATGGTACCTAGACTAGGTACCATAGAAGAAGGTTCATATAGCCTGACGTGCTATACCATTTAGCTACAGAGGAAGCGTCTGCCTATATGACAGTTCCGCGTAGGATACAAGTTCGATTCTTGTCGGAGGACACATATTTTCTATGACTTTCTCGGACATTCAGGCCGTTGAATGTTGTTAATCCTTTTTATTATAAACAGAGCATTTACTTAAATATTTGTATCCATAAAATAACGTATATACAAAAAATATATTAAAATGATTGTCAGATTTAGTCCATTTCAGTATATATATATATATATATATATATATATATATATATATATATATATATATATATAATTAAAATTTCAGTTTGTAATTATGAATTTAATGTAATATATTTTTTATGCATGAAAATATGGTGTGGCAGTTTTTGACGAATAAAATTTTTTCTCAATTATTGTATTGGTGTGTTTCACCTACAATTTACAACATACGTTTATGCAACAAATTTATTAAAATTTTCATTTCAATGAATAATTATATCTTCAGTTCAAGTTTTGATTTAATGCATCTTATAAGGGAAATTGCCTATTATGTTTTTTTTTTCAACAGCGTAACAATATTTTACATAATTGTAACACTACAGGCATTTTTGTATTGAGATGTGTAATCATATAGGCAATTATATATCCATTTTCGAAAATACAAGGTGTAGCACAGGTGTGGTGCAGATGTAGCTCAGTTGTTGTGGCTTGCAGACGTCGCTTTGTCTTCTTCAGGGTATCCTATCACCCCACTTGACCAACAAAGGTAATTGTTTCATGATTTATATATATATATATATATATATATATATATATATATATATATATATAATTATTTTTATAAAAAATTTATAACATAAGTATGTTATATCTGCTCTACTTTGTATTGAGCACTCTTTTAAGAATAGTAATTGTTGGTTATTGAATTCATTCCATATATACCAATTATATTTTTATATATATATTATATATAGATATATATATATATATATATATATATGAAATATATATATATATATATATATAAAATTTAAGTTAACCTGTAGAAAAGACAATATTTATAAATATAAATGACAATAGGAATAAAACTGTAATATTTGCCGACGCGTTTCGTCCAATGTGGACTTTCTTTTAGGCAAAAAACGAAATGAATTTATTTAAACAAAGTAACTAATAATAATAAAAACAAAATGTCCTTAGCAACTGGAAGAATTTAGAGAACACTATTTTCATACTGTTAACTGAAAATTACGTCAATTACTGTCACGTGTTGAGATATTGTTATTATTGCTGTGTTGACTGATTCAACCATTTTCTTTTGATTTCACGATATTGTTGTGTACGTTTGTTTGGGAGAGAAGTAATTCTGTTAAGAAAGGTGAAATAGGGAAAAAGCCTGGGCGTAGATTAATATTTGGGTATATATATATATATATAATATTTAACTATGTGTGTGTTTTCGTTTTTTTTTTTTTTTTTTGTGTAGCTTTTAAAATTCTACTATTGCATTGAATTAATTTCTATCTATTAGGGTGGCTTGTCAATCCCTTTCTTTGCAGGCGCCTGCTCTGAATTTTTTTTTTCCAATTATTGAGCAGACCTCAGTCATCCAGTTTCACAGAGGGCGTGTTATTACTTAATGTATTCAATTATATGAACAAAAAGTGGCTCAAAAGCGCTCAATCATGATTTCTTGTTACTATATGCGTGCAATCACAGCTATCGATGGCCCCATATTCCGCGTATATATATATATATATATATATATATATATATATATGATATATAAATATATATATGAATTTTAGAAGAATCAAATTTTTCTTGATTTCACAAAAAAAAAAATGACTTTTTTTATTTTTTCTTTTTTTTTTATAAAATCCATAAAATGAATGATTTTATGTATTTTTTTAGCCAATAAAATCCTTTTTATATTCGTTTCAATATAACTATCTCTATTTCTTATTTATCTAGCATGACCTGAACTATTTTATTTGTCTAACCTTATTTTGTGTGCAACTCTTTGGCTTTCTGACCTGTTGTTTTATTTTGCATTTATAGCTTGCTTACTTGCTTGATACTATTCCATTTTTGCCTTGTTTTCTTTTTATTCAAACTTTATTAATTCTGTTCATTGGGCAATTGTATTATTTATCTTGCATTTTGACAATGGCTTCTAATTCATCATATATCCATATATTCTTAAATCTTCACAGTGATGTGGTGTAATGGTTTTCAATGCAAATTTGTCTTGCTAGATCGATTATAACTGAAAAAGTGTTTACAATTGACAATGTATGCTCCACATTTTCGGCCTTATAAAGAACGTCTAAGAATTTCAGAAAATATTTGGAAACCTCGAGGTAATGTTTTGGTTAACAAACAATTTTCACTAATATTTTTTGCTGAGTAGTGAATTCGATCCTTTTTGGTAGCCCAAATTTTTAATTTTTTATTTCTAATCTACGATTGGAAATGTCAGTATTAATTTTAAATACGTTGATAATGGTTAGCTCTTCCTTGCCTGGCTAAAAAAAACAGTTACGACTGAATTGAGTTCTGATCCTCACCCCAATCTTACAGCCTTTTGCTACGCTTAGAAATTTATTTTTAGGGACTTCGGCGTGGTGTATTTTTATTTGTATGTCCCTCTTGTGATGAAAATAAATTAGTTACGACTGGAGAGTGAGTTCGATCCTCAAAGAAATTTGTCCCATATTTTAGGCTTTTGCCACATCTATTTAATTTGATTAGCAAGACATTAAATTGACATATTTGCTATTCCTGAATTCGGTCTGTAATTATGAATTTAGCTAATATCATATTTTTCTATTCATGAAAATATATTGTGGGGATTCTTTACGAATAAGACTTTTCCTCATTTATTTTATTGGTGTGTTTCACTTACAATTTACCTGCGTTTATGCGAGAAATTTATTATAATTTTCATTTCAATGAATAATTATATCTTCAAGTTAAAGTTTGGATTTCATGTTTATTGTTTTAAACATTGCCTGTTACATTTTTTTATTTTTCAACATATTTTCCCCTGATCGGGAGATGGTAGTTCTGAGGAACATGGAACCAACTCTTAATTGCTGTTGTGTCAAAATTCAATTTTGAAAATAAAATATGTGGGTTTTGTAACATTATTTATTTATTAGTCCCAGCTTTTAAAAAAATCGAGAAAGTAAAACAAAACACTGATCCTTGCTGTTTAAAATTTTTTAAATGTAAAATTTTATAGAATGAACCAAAATAAATTTAATCTGTAGTTGAAGGCATTAATTGCATTATATATGTAATTATATATTTACAGGAATAATTTTTTTTTTTTATTTTCGTATTTTTTTTATGCTTGATAAAATCCATTGGATGAAACGTTTCAATAAATTACCAGTTTTCCTATTGTCATTTTTATTCATAAATATTTGTCTTCTCTACTGGTTAAATCAGAGAAATTTTCATATATTATATAATATATTTATATATATATATATATATATATATATATATATATAAATAATTATATATTATGATATATTTAATTTTTTTTATAAAATTTGTTCAAAAATGGTTAGATTTCGGCATTAAATAATTGATTGCAAGAATTGTTGATATTTCAAATGAAAGGAGAAAATCGTTAATAATGAAAATCCCCCAGAGAAAAATTTTTTTTAAAGCCGCAGACAAATATGTCGGTCAAATACAAATTAAATTTAAAAAGAAAGATTTCTTGAACATTTAGATATTTATTATATTTGGTAAGTACATTCAGAAGGAAAAAGGTTTTTGATACTTTTTAATAATATTTCATTTATGCTGTTGTTTAATTTGCAATCGTTACCCGCAAGAATATGTTCAGCTGTAGTGACATCTTGAATCATCTTTATTCCTTTCGTATACCATTAGTAAGGAGGATAACTCCATAATACAGTCTATTTCAGTCTAGTGGAACAGACTTCTTTAATCTTTCCCAGATTATTATGTTTCTTTTTTTTTTTTTTTTTAAAATAATAACTTCATGGAATTTAATTTTTTTACGCTCATTTTGTATTTTTTTAAAAATTATTTTAGTGGCTCTAGTGTAGAGGCGGCTGAACAATATTATAAGAAACATTTAAAAAAAATTTTGACGTTTAAATGATCGTGGCTCGCCAAATTTCTTTTTTTTTTTAGATTTTTAAATAAAAGATTGTGTTTTTTTTTTATTTTTCCCAAATGTTGTTCCGCCATCCATTTACACAAAAAATTATTTTTTCTTCTACGTGTGTCCTTTTGGCAAAAAGCATTGGCAATTTTTATTTTCATTTTTCCTTTCCTTTTTAAATCTTAGTAAACTTTTGTTTTTTGCTATTTCTCTTAAACCCTGTTTTGCCATCCATTTATTTTTTCAAAGGTATGTTATGCGTTGTTTTCTCATTTATATTTCTTTTGATAATTCATGTCCCATTTAAGTCTTGGCTCTTTCACAATTTTCTTTCCTTTATAGCTCTTTATATTTTTTCTTTTCGTTATCTATCCTAAACCTTGTTCCATCATCCATTTACTCAAACTTACTAAGTAGGTTATACGTTGTTTACCTCTGTTCCTCTTGCCTTTCTTCTATCCTGTCTTTTCTTTTCTCAAATTCTTCTTTCAATTTTTCTTTTTTTTTTCTTCTTCTTTTCTTCTTCTTTTTTTTTTAAAATTCTTCTTTTTTTTTCTTTTTTTTTAATTCATCTTCTTCTTCTTCTTCTTTTTCAATTTCTTTCTTCTTCTTTGTATCATGTCCCATCAGGATGTGGGCGATCATGGCTCTCTACAATTTCCTATTCTTTATATATGGGCAGGAGCTGCCCAGTCTTCAATTTTCAGTCCCGTTAGAGTCCAAAACAAAAATTCAATTGTCCTTCTTCATGATGAATTATTTCCACCCTACAACCCCTTTTCCTTAGAATTTTCTCAGAATCGCCTCACTGTATAAATTAAAATAAGTCCAATGAGAGAAAACACATCCTTGTTGTTTACACCCTTTCTATTTTTAATATATTTACTGAATTTTAACATTTTTCTATCCGCGTGCAGAGGCAAGTATATTAATATCTAAGCAACATCTATGTCTGAAAGGAATCGATATGTTATTGATCGAATATAGCAAGATAATAACTTCAAGTTCTTCCCTAATTGGATGTTCCATGAATATAACCTCGTGCCAAAATTGAAGTAGTCCTTTAAGTATCGAATAGCAACGATATAAATGGCAAAAAACGGTTTATACATCAACCCTTTTGAGATATGAAATGAAAGAAAGGCCTAATAATTATTTTTCTACAGATTTCTAATATTAAGCATCAATTTTCATTTTAATTAAGGGATTATGATGTTTGCTTTTTTATCAACACTGATTCATTTCTGTCGATTGAGTGATTAGTTTTCTACGGCTTACCAACCCTTTACAAGTTATTTAAAGCCAGAAAATATTTTTAGATTGTAATATATTTTGGAGATAATATTTTTAGACCGAATTTACTTCATGCAAGGCAAGAAAGCCGCTAAGACATAAGGAGTTACTAGGTTGATTTTGTTTAACTGTATATCAACCTCTATGGCTTATTTAATGCCGAAATCTAAATATCTTGCACACAATTTTATGGCTTCAACTAAACATATACTATAAATAGTCACTGATGATGATTTTACTATAAAAATGTATTGTTGGAATTTTTTTATATATAAAAATGTATTTCTATACTTTCATAATGTTTTGCTTTTGCTTGGGGGGGGTTACTATTTGCCCATAGCTGGGACCCTAACAGGTGCTACCACCCTTTTTTTTTAGTGAACATGGGAACAACAGCAATTAAGAGGTGGTTACTGGAGGAGTTACTGGGTGTGGAAGAATTAGAAACAGAAACATTACTAAGGCGCGAGAACGCTAGAAGAGTGTAATCGGGAGGACAGTAGATAGCGATTGACATTGCATTCAAATTTTTGAAGATTAAAGTTGGCTGGAAAGCATGGAACCGGAAGTGAGTTCCACAAGCGAGAAGTGCGAGAAAATAAACTGTTAGCATAGAACATACGGTTACATTTAGCAAACTCAGTTGTAAAATGATTTAGAAAACTCTGTTGTATTCATATTGTCAACTGAAAATATACAATATGAATACAATAGCGTTTTCTAAATTCTTCTAGTTGTTAAGGACATTTTGTTTGTTGTTAATAGTTACATTGTTTTTAATAAATTCATTTCGTTTTTGCATTAAAAATTCCACATTGGATGAAACGCGTCGGCTAATAATACAGTTTTCCTATTATCTTTTACCTTTATACATATTGTCTTTTTCTACAGAGAAAAATCTTTCATATATATATATATATATATATAGTCAAAGAGAAAAATCTTTCATATATATATATATATATATATATATATATAGTCATCCCTAGACAGACTGTTTCGCTGTATCACAGCTCATCATTGTGGCTAGACAGATGATTACTTCAAGCCGAGATCGAAACCCTTAGGTTATCAGGGCACGCAGCGAAGAAAGTGAATTTTTAACGCATTACATACGTGATATAATCATTACCGGTCAATAGAGTGCTCAATTCATATCGAAGAGCTTTTAGCGTTAATTAATAACAGCCGAAAATTTCCCTTTCTTCCAAAGTGCTCAACCTACGAGACGGGGCGTATATCTATATATATATATATATATATATATATATATATAAAGAGAGAGACAGGAGAAAATGATAGGATTCTAACATCCTCCTATACAAGAGACGTGCTTTAGAGCGAGTCAGCCGCCAACGGTCTTGCAGAATAAGCAAAACCGGAAAAAAAATCATATATATAATGTGTATATTATGTAGAGGAGGCACGGTGGAATAATGGATAGCGGTGTGGAGTGAGGAACCGGAGAGCCGAGTTCGAATTCCAGTCGTGCTTGGGAAAAGCTATGAACCCTCTTCATCTCCCCCCACCCCCTATATAGCAGGAAAGACTGGGTTCTAAAGCCTTGGATGGCAATTGGTCTACCGCAGGAAGAAATGACAAATTACTGCGGGAAAAAAAATCTGCCTCGTCAGTCATGTATCGAAAAATGCCTGATCGCCTAAACGTGTATCATGCATGGCATATAACTGACTGACTTTCCAGTCAAATCCATTACATTCACTTACGTGCTAATACCCTTGGGAAAGCTATGAATCCTCTTCTTCTCTCACCATCTATGGGTAAATAGTAGGACAGACCGGGTTCTATAGCTTTGGATGGCAACTGGTCTACCGCAGAAAGAAATGGCAGCCTACTGCGGGAAAAAAATCTGCCTCGTCAGTCATGTATCGAAAAAGTGTATCACGCATGGTACATAGCTGACTAACTATATAAGGTGGTCTATCTTTTAGGAAGATATTTAAGAGATATTTGGAAGAATATTAAAATTAAAACAATATTTAAGAATATTAAATTAAAACTATATCCAAAACTGTTGTAGATTTGATAACAACCGTCCTAAATGGAGATTTTCTGCTTGAGTGATTTTGGTACCTTTTTGGGTTCATCCTTCTATTATGTGGGGAACGCCGTAAACATACGTATGCATATGGGCAAAGGACAAAGGTTTTACCCAATCCCCGCGATCACTTTCCCGCTAGCATCGATATTACACCGGCCCTACCTCTCATACTGAAGAAAAAGGAAGGTGTTGCCGCAGGGTTAGAATCACCGGGAACTGGGCGCCAAGCGAAAGAAACCTGAAGCGAGAAAGAAGAAAAGTTATACTTTTGAAGCCAGGCAAAATTATCTGCTCTATCTATACATAATTCTTCTTCTGTGTCGATCTGGGTATGACGTTAAACTACATCCGGTAGCAATGCCTCTGACCGGAAGATTGGAGGTTTTGAGGTACGTAGAAAGAACTCTTAACCGCTGATGTTACCAGGTCCACTCTGAACCCGGTGTGGTAGCGCCTTTTAGGGCCCCAGCTATACTGAACCCCCACCAAAAAAAAAAAAAAAACAGTATATTTTGATCATAAAATAATCAACAATACATTTTTATAGTAAAATGACAATTTGTTTAGTTTTTCCTTCCGCTTGTGCTGTTAGGCGTCGCGGGGAGACATAGTCGTCTGTCAGGCAAGGCGAGTGGGTTGGAGGAGAGATATCTCGTAGGCTCTGAGAGTGTCTGCCACTGAGTCGTTCCAAAAATTCTTGGTCTGCCTCTCGCTCTCCAGCCAGAGTACTTGAGGTTGTATCCTTGTAGCGCTCCCAAAGTTCTACCTATCGTCTTCGTCGTGGGAGGTGGAAACAGGTAATGCTGACCAACGGGGCACTGGTGAAGCTGTGACTGGCTTAGCAGACCGACAGTGGATAAAAATTTACAGAAGGAAACAAAAAACAAAAGGACAATCAATACAACGCTAAAAAAAAATATAAAAATATATCTTTTTTTATGTGCCATGTCCGGTAGGCGAAGATGGCTCTCCACAATTTCCTTTCCTTTGTAGCTCTTAATAATTTTTTCTTTTCGTTATCTAACCTAAACGTTGTTCCACCATCCATTTACACAAGTTCGTTTGTTAGGCTATGCGTTTTCTCTGTCCCTCTTGCCTTCAATCTATCCTGTGAGTATCGAATTTTCCAAGCCCCTTTTCCTCGTTATGTGCCCTAGATATTTCAACTGTCTCTTCATGATGCTAAGTATAAGTATTCTTTTCCTTTCCATTTTTTCCATTTTCTCTAAAACTTCGTTGTTCCCATATTCGGTCCATGGTATTCTCATCATCCTTCTGTAGAACCACATCTCTGAAGATTCTAATCTCTTTTTCATGCGAGTGGATTTTCCGGCATTTGCTGTCATATAGAATTGATATTACTTAGCATTTTAATAATGTTTTCTCGGTTTCTGACGACAGCATGTCTATACCGCAAAATGCAAATATTATTTTAAAGACTTGCTCTCAATAGACCCTTTGAGGGTTAAGTTTTCCAAGCCCTCCTTCGTCATTATGTGTCCAAGGAATTTCAGCTATCTCTTTCTGATTCTGAGTAGAAGTGTTCTTTCTGTTGCCATTTTAAGACTTGCCCTCAATATGCCCTTTGAGGGTTAAGTTTTCCAAGCCCTCCTTCCTCATTATGTGTCCAAGAAATTTCAGCTATCTTTTCCTGATTCTGAGTAGAAATGTTCTTTCTGTTGCCATTTTAAAACATGCTCTCAATATGCCCTTTGAGGGTTAAGTTTTCCAAGCCCTCCTTCCTCATTATGTGTCGAAGGAATTTCTGCTCTCTCTTCCTGATTCTGAGTAGAAGTGCTCTTTCTGTTGCCATTTTCTTTCAAACTTCCTTATTGCTTACTCCCTCCGTCCATGGAATTTTCTATATCCTTCTATAGAACCACATTTCTGCTGCGTCTAGTTTTTTTTTCCGAATCCGTGGGGAAATTTTCCAACATTCACTATCAGATAAGGGGATGGACATCATATAGAAATCCAATACTCTTCTCTATGTTTCTAACCACATTTTTCCGTTTTTCAGTACCTTGCTTACCTTTTAGAATGCTTCTTTCGCTAGCCCAATGCGTGCTCGGATCACGGTGTCACATTTTACATCCTCTGTGGTTTTTTTTAATCATTTCACTCCAAGCAAGGCAATAAAACCAATGAGCATGAATAATAAAAGGACAGGAATTAAGAAGACAGAAGACAATGATTGGCATTGTATTTAAATTTTGAATGTTGAAGAAACTTATGGAATCCTCCACATTTGCCTGTCACCCACTACGGAAAGATGCGCTCTTCTCCAAATAAACCTTTAACCAATCATCACTTTACTTTTCCAAATTCAATCCCCCATTGGTTAAAAGGACACTAAAAAATGTAGCAAAGTTGAGACAAACCTTTTTTCCCGCGCAGCTAACTGGAACCTATTTGAAAATCTATAAAAAGAAGATTCAAGTTTTTTTTTGATTGTTTTATTGTTATACCAGCAGACCCCATTCGTGCCAACACACTTGACTCAATAACCACTACCAACCTCTCAATGACTCAAAAAAATATGCAACTATTGCCGCGTGAAGAAACTTAAATTACAATTTATTAAAAAATATCATTATCACTACAAAACAGTAATTGTACATTCAATCAACTTTAGCCTATCAGTTAAAGGCGAAAATCTTTCATAACTTAAATCAACACTAGCAGTTGTTACACACATTGACACCCTCACTTGAACTTACAAATTGATTCCATTCCTTGCAGCTATCAAACTATTTTAATCTCACAAACAAACTTAAACTATCAGCCTTTACTCACTAAATTTCTGCATGGACAATCTTTTGCAACCTTATCTCACTTGCTTCGTTTAAATGCAACTTATTATTATTTTGTGTTTCTGTCATATATATATATATATAAATTCACGTTATTTTTGAAATCTCTAATTACGTTGTTTTCAGTAATTTCTTGAAATTGAATTGTCTTTTATATTTTGTTGATTTATTTGTTTGATTTTAAATACAAAACAAAACGCACCTTCTTGGCCTTCACAAAAAAAATCACCTTCTGATACATCTTACTCAGTATAGATTCCGTAACAATCTTAAATATTGAATAAACACCAATTTGTCTGAGCAGGGGCCCGCTGTAGGGATTTAGTTATCCTAATACATTCCATAGTCTCCTGAGATTGACGAATGCCTACTAAAAATGGTACCCTTTATAAATATTCACACATAATTATTGTTTAAACGATGGCCCTAGTTAAATTGTAAAGGCTTCTCATAGCTTTTTAAAATACTTCCTTACGTCACATCAACCTTTACCATAATCTCCCGTATTTTCTCTGTACTTTTATAATCTAACGTTTGTACTTCTACCGGGTTAATTTATATGACAGTTTGACGAATTTAAATCTAGCGTAATTTGTTTATTTTCTCTCTCCTCCGAAGTCTATAAATTTCTCCTCCACTTCTACGTCTGATAGCAGTGGCACGAAAACGTATATCTAATCCGACGTTTTCATAATATACATCTGCAACAGCAAGTATGTAACAACATTCCAGAAGATGAATTATTTGCGTATTTGTTTACAATTTCAAATTATATAAGAAGGTGTATGTTTCCTTTGCGATCGGGAAAGTTGATGGGCCGGTTACGTGTTCCTAAACATGGAGCATAGCGCCTATCATCAAAATTACAACTAACGTTAGCAGAAACGTCGGAACTGATGGGCGGAAGCAGATGTCAATTGTCAAAAGGAGTTAATTCTTATTTCAAGTAAAACCCAGTTGGATTTAAAAAGTACATTTAAAATAAAAAAAAAAAAAAGAGAAAGGGTTAAAGGGAGATAACCAAAGATTCAAAGTCAGAACATTATCATTGATAACTCTCTCTCCAATTTGCAAACCTAGTTTACTATATTCTTAATACTTGATACAATGCAAATATATTACAATGATAAAAATCGGTCAATAATTATTTATAACTATTTATACTGGGACTCATGCATGCAATTACAAGTAATCTATAATAATATTTTAAATTTTGAAATCATATTTATTTTTGGCATATGAATCTTTTGAAACTATTTCTAAATCTTTGATTGTCTTTCAATCATTCCGTCACCTGCTATCCTTATCCTCTTCCGCCTCACCTGCAATCCTCTTCCGCCTCATATGCTATCCTCTTCCGCCTCATATGCTATCCTCTTCCGCCTCACCTGCAATCCTCTTCCGCCTCATATGCTATCCTCTTCCGCCTCACCTGCAATCCTCTTCCGCCTCATATGCTATCCTCTTCCGCCTCATCTGCTATCCTCTTCCGCCTCACCTGCAATCCTCTTCCGCCTCATATGCTATCCTCTTCCGCCTCATGTATCCTCTTCCGCCTCACCTGCTATCCCCTTCCGCCTCAAATAAAAAATATCCTCTTCCGCCTCACCTGCAATCCTCTTCCGCCTCATATTCCTCTTCCGCCTCACCTTCCGCCTCATCTTATTTCCCTCATCTGCTCACCTGCTATCCTCTTCCGCCTCACCTGCTATCCTCTTCCGCCTCACCTGCTATCCTCTTCCGCCTCACTTGCTATCCTCTTCCGCCTCACCTGCTATCCTCTTCCGCCTCACTTGCTATCCTCTTCCGCCTCACCTGCTATCCTCTTCCGCCTCATCTGCTATCCTCTTTCCGCCTCACTTCCGCTCATTATCCTCTTCCGCCTCACCTTGCTATCCTCTTCCGCCTCACCTGCTATCCTCTTCTCATCATTTTTCAATTTATCCTCTTCCGCCTCACCTGCTATCCTCTTCCGCCTCAAACAATCTGCATCCTCTTCCGCCTCACTTGCTATCCTCTTTCCGCCCCATCTGCTATTCCTTCCGTCTCACCTGCCTATGCCCTCTTCCGCCTCACCTGCAATCCTCTTCCGTCTCATCCTTTCATCTGCTATCCTTCAAAATAAATCAATTGCTATCCTCTTCTGCTTCAACTGCTATACCTTCCCCTTCCAATTCACTTGATATCCCCTTTCCGCCCTCACCGGATATCCTCTTCTGCCCTCACCTGCTATTCTTCTTCCTCCTGCAGACCTATTTATACCTTTCCGCCTCACTTGTTATCCTTCTTCCGCCCTCTCACCTACTATCATCTTCCGTCTCATCTGCTATCCTCTTCCGCCTCAATTGCATCCTCCTTTTCCCCATCTGCTATTCCTCTTCCGTCTCACCTGCTATCCTCTTCCGCCTCACCTGCATCCTCTTCCGCCTCATTGCTTCCTCTTTTACCTGCTATCCTCTTCCGCCTCACCTTATCCTCTTCCGCTTCACCTGCTATCACCTTTTTTCCGCCTCACCTGCTCTCCTCTTCTGCCTCATCTGCTATTCTCTTCCTGCTTCATCTGCTATTCTTTTTTTCCGCCTCTTCCGCCTCATCTTGATTTACCTCATCTGCTTTTCCTCCTAATTTCAAATCTTCCGCCTCACCTGCTATCCTCTTCCGCCTCACCTGTTATTCTCTTCTGCTTCATCTTGCTATTTTCTTCCGCCTCGCCTGCTATACCTTTCTGCCTCACCTGCTATCCTCTTCCCGCCTCATCTGCTATCCTCTTCTTCCTCATCTGCTATCCTCTTCCCCCACCTGCTTTCCTCTTCCGTCTCAAAATTCTTTCCTCTTCCGTCTCACCTGCTATCCTCTTCCGCCTCACCTGCTATCCTCTTCCCTTCATCATCTTATTCCTCTTCCGACTAACCTGCTATCCTCTTTCGCCTCATCTGCTATCCTCTTCCGTTTCACCTGCTATCTTAGATTAACTATTACCCAAGCATATAGTACCTAATTTTTTCTGTTACTTAACCTACAGATGGTGGGAAGGGAGACACGGATTCATATCTTTTCTAAGGGCATTAGTGCCAAGTGAACGCAATAGCTAAGCCTATGATTTGGACTTGATTCAAATGGACACAAATATGCATTTCTTGTCGATAACCGCTTGATACCTAAGAGATGGGAAAGAACACGGATTCATATCTTTTCTAAGGGCATTTCTATTTAAGTGAACGCAATAGCTGAGCCTATGATTTGGACTTGGTTCGTCAATTACGCATTTCTTTGCCGATAACCACTTCGATACCTAAGGGAAAATGTTATTATTTACATCTGCTTCATCAGCGTCGAAGATGATGAAAGTAGTAGTACGAATAACAAATACATTGTAAACATTCAGCATAACATCTTCACGTGCTTCCTTTGAAATGCGCAGATAAATTCATTTGTAAACATAAGGTTGATCGATTGATTGACTGTTTTTTTTTTTCACGTCTTATCAACACTTTCTGGGCTATTTAAAAGCCGAAAGAGATTTTTTGAATTGTAAGAATATTTATTCCGTTGAAAAAAATTATTTGTTTTTTTTGAGAATAACAATTATTTTTTCCTACCATAAGTCCTGTTTTTTAACCCATAGCTTGGAGAATACAGAGATTCATATTTTTCCCAATAGCATTTGCGAGTAAGTGAATTTAACGAGCTAAAATGCCGAGCCACTATCCATAAATAGCGATTAGACGCAAAATAAGTTCAAAATTACGTGAATGGTAATGGTTCGAGAAGCATCTGATGAAGGACGGTGGATACAATAGCTGAAACGTTGTGATAATAACAAAAATCAAGACGATATTCCGCATGTACTTAATGCAAAAATATGGAGGTCTACATATTTTTACGCTGATTAATCATCAGGTTACCGTTGCTGAACTCGTTAAGGCGTCATGCTTTGAAAGTTGTATGGAAAAGAATATTCAAGTATAGTAGAAAACGCTTTTTTTTTTTAGATTTCAAACTGTTTCTTTTAGCGGTCGAAAATAATTTACAAACCCAGGGGTAAAGAGTAATAACAAGCCGTAATAATAAAATATGGGAATATAGTGTAACAGTTGTCGCTTTTAATAAATTTAAAATTTTAATATATTTAAAAAAATACAAACAAATATTGAAATAAAAAAAAGAACAAATGCAGTTTCATTTAACAAATCATAACTTACTTTTTCTAAACGTGGAATAATGCTTTCTTCTCAATTTCCTTTACAACATTATGGAAGAGTTCCTGCCGTTTCCTTTCAGTCTTTATTTCAGTCTCTGCTATCAATATAGTGTCATCTGCATAATTAATTTTTTAAGCTTGTTGCAGCCAATATTGAATCCTAGAACACAATATTTTAGGAGACCATCAGAATGTTTCCTAGAAGCAAATCATTTATTTCGTTTTTTTTTGTTTTTTTTTTTTAATATTATGGCTAGATTAAGGATGGTGATAGATTATTATGAAAATAATGGCATATATGATAGATATGTAGAAGAAATTGAGATAGATAGATAGATAGATAGATAGATAGATAGATAGATAGATAATGAAAATATTTAGATAGATAGATAATGAAAAGATTTAGATAGATAATGAAAACATTTAGATATAGATAGATAGATAATGAAAAGATTTAGATAGATAATGAAATGATTTAGATAGATAGATAGATAATGAAAAGATTTAGATAGATAGATAGATAGATAGATATACAAACAGATATACATACATACTGATAGATAATGAACAGATTTAGATAAGATAGACAGACAGACAGACATACAGATAGATAGATAAATAGATAATGAACAAATTTAGAGATAGATAGATAGATAGATAGATAGATAGATAGATAGATAGATACATACATACATACATACATACATACATACATACAGATAGATATAAAGATTATTTTATATGAAAGTGTTTTGTTCCGTCATTTATAAAGATTATTCCAAATGTATTACTTTTATGTTGGACGATAGATAGATAATAGATAGATAGATAGATAGATAGATAGATACATACATACATACATACATACATACGTACATACATACATACATATAGATAGTATAAAGATTTTTTTTTGATATTATAAAGATTATTTTATATAAAAGATTTTTTTTTGTTCCGTCATTTATAAAGATTATTCCTAAATGAATTAGCTTTATGTCGGACGATAATGTGATGTGATGATCCTTTCAAAAAAAACGTAGTATGGCTCTATTAAATTTTCTAAAAGTTATTTGGTTGTAATGGTCTCTGTTCATGAGCAATTACAGTTTAAAAGCCATACCAACTTGCAACAGTTACCAGACAAAATTCAACCATAAATGGTGATTAAGAATTCAACACTCAGGACCTATAAATATAGTTAAGGAAGATCGCGGACACCAATTTTCTTTTAGCGGAGAGACTTTATTTGAATTAGTAACTTACAAGAAACCAAACACGAGATTCTGACACCGGTGGGAAATACGATGCAGAACACATTAAATACAGTAGATTACGAAGAGTAAAGCCAGATATATGTTGGTAGGAGCATTAGAAAGTGTCCAAGTCGTAAAATATTTCGTTTTTGTTTGTTTATTTTGAAATATTCAGGTAAATGAAATCGTGATACCACATCCATCTATGTGCCGAATCCTTTCAGGATGTGAGCGATGATCTGCTTCCCCAAATTTTTTATTCTTTGAAACTGTTAGCAGACTTTTGACTCTTTGCCAGCCTCATACCCGCGTTCCAAGATCCATTCACACAAACACGCCAGGAAGGTAGCCAGTTCTTGTTTTTTTATATATATATATATATATATCCTGCAGTGCCAAATTCTCCAAGACCTTCTTCCTTAAGTCCTGTCCAAGAAATTTCAGCAGGAATTTTCTGATTCTGAGTATACATGTTCTTTTTGTTACCATTTATCTTAAAAACTTGTTCGTTGCCTACGCTTCGTACATAGTCATTCTCAGCATCCTTCTGCAGAATAACATTTCCCCATCTGTGGGGATATTTTCCTCAATTTACTGACATGGGAAAAATTGATACGGACTAACAGTTCACCACCCTTTTGTGTGCATCGAACGGATGTATCCCTGTTTTGAGTGTCTGGTTAGCCTTTGAAAGATATTTTTGCAGTTGCAATACGTGTTCGGATTTCGGTGTTACTATTTTTCTTTTCATTAAAAATATTTCTTTGGGCTTTTTATCTTGCTGACTACTATACATTTTGTCTTCTTACTGTTGATGGACATTTCTTTTTTTTTCTCGCACAATAGATAGATAATGAACAGGCTGACATTGATAGATAATGAACATAGATAGATAGATAGATAGATAGATAGATAGATAGATAGATAGATAGATAGATAGATAGATAATGAACAGACTGACATTAATAATGAACAGAGATAGATAGATATAATGAACAGACTGACATTGATAGATAATGAACATAGATAGATAGATAGATAGATAGATAGATAGATAGATAGATAGATAGATAATGGACTGAGATAGATAGATAGATAGATAGATAGATAGATAGATAGATAGATAGATAGATAGATAGATAGATAGAATGAACAAGCTGAGATAGATAATGAACAGACTGAGCTAGCTAGCTAGCTAGCTAGCTAAGATTATAGCTCAGTCTGTTCATTCATCTAGCTAGCTAGCTAGATAGATAATGAACAGACTGAGATAGATAGATGATAGATAGATAGATAGATGGATAGATAGATATAATGAAC